>JAGYYM010000041.1:0-15074 GCA_021439955.1 Certesia quadrinucleata | reverse complement strand
CCCAAAACCCCAAAACCCCAAAAAAGCATAATAAAATTTATTCATGAATCAAACCCAGCAAATGGCTTCATGAAAGTTATAAACTCCTTGGCCGTAGCATGGACAACCTACTTCCCCTGCTACTTCAGCTACTTCTCAAACTTAGTAACCAACATTTAAATATGAGCATACAACATGGACTGGAACTCCTTCTTCTTCTACTTAACATCCACACTAAACTACCTCGTCAGCATCTTCCTTTCCTTCTTTTTACTCCCCTCATACTCAACCTTTGTGCAGGCATAGTAGATCTACTAGGTCTCTTTGTGCACTGTGTGTTTGGTTTTAACAGCTATGTTCTACCATGGCATAAGGTATTCCCTTATAACATTGCCATCACCATCCACCTCACTACACTTCTCATGGATGTATTGCTTCAATAGTACCATTGGGTGGAGGTCCTCCTGCTCTTGGTACTTCAGTGTGTAGGGGAGGATCCACTTATCCCATACCTTCTTGGTCTTCACCATGCTCTCACTGTCTAGGTAGATAGCAGCTATTAAGGCTTCGATTACATCAGCAAATATCTTTGAGTGACACTGCGATAAACTTTTAAGCTCTACTTTAACATCATCTCTCTTTTTCCCATCTGCCATCTACTGGGACACTTCTTGTTAATATATCTTGCCAAAGTTCTCAATGGCTTGTGTAACTTGATCCTAGCCATGTAGGATGGATTGGTGGATGTTGAGGTCCACACATATCAAGGCTAGAAGTTCATTCGATTCACCCTAGGATTTGATTTGGTTCAATGTGTTGATGTCTTCGATACCTTCAGATTTTGCTTTAGCATACAGTGTGGAGACCATGAAGTACTTATGGATCGAGTCTCCGAAATATTCCAATGTCTCGTAGGAAAATTGTATCTTTTTATTTTTGACCATTTTCCTTACTAATTCGTCACTAAAGTAGGATTTATGGGTCAATGCTTCGATTAGAAGCTTCTTATTTTTGAACTAGTACCCAATTGAGGTCTGAAGCTCGGCAAGTTACTCATGATGCAATTCATATAGATCTGAGTCTTAGGTGAAATTCTGCATGAATTTTTAATACATACTCTACTCATCCTTGTCTATGCTGATCACATCAATATGCTTAAGGAACTATTGAGCTCCATGGAGACCACTGACCATGTACACAGCAGCTGTGAGTGACTCAACTGCATCACCCATCTGATCATGATGGAATGATAGAGCGATCTACTTTTTAATCTTCATTTGGTCTTCCAATTTAGCCATACCATCCTAACATTTGCTTATTTCAATTGAAGCTTGGTGTTTTAGTCTGTAGTGTTTCTCTTTGATGTCTTCATAGTATTTTTATGAGTTCAAGTTCGCCATGCCTATGACTTCAGTTGACCGAGATCTTCTAGGCTGGATTGGTTCTTTCTCAGTGTCAAATGAGATATCATTATGATTCTCATCCTGGCTGCCTAAGAGCTTATCAAGGTACTTGATTTGGCCCTGATTTTTGACCTATAATGACCTGAGGAAATGTGTTTTGTTATCAAGCTCATTTCGATTTTTATGCATGACCTACTCAAATTCGTCAATCTCAAACCCAGGAGGCACAAATGTCTGATGAAGCACCTCTGGCTTGCCTGGTATCATGTACTGATAGTATTTCTCTCTCTTATTAATCTCAAAGAATATTTTGTTATTCAACTTCTTCACTCTGTTCAGGTCTAGTTACTCCTCACTTGGTAGCGCATTGCTTGATGTACGCTGGTCTAAGAACCATTGATATGCAGATAGCACAGCGATGATAGAGTCACCATAGAATTCTAGTTTCTCATAGTTATTCTCTCTGAATGAATTAGCACATGTGAAGGCTTCCATCACTAGCTAGAAGTTGTTATCTTACTTGAAGAGGTCAGCTATGGTACTTGGGGGTTGACTGATGGATGAATCACTATCACTACTGGTGTTGATTTATGATTTTGACTTAGGTGCTGGTGGCGGGGTGGTCACAGGTTGGTTTACATTGAAGTACTTCCTTGCTGCTCTAGCATTGAGTCCATATTTTGATTTGATAAAATCACCTTCTGAAGGGTTGATGGGTATCTTGGCCACACCTGTCTTAGGGTCTATACCGAAGTAGTTGTCAATGAACTCTAGTATCCTGATGTTCTCTTTGATCTTTAGATACATTGACACCCCAAGGCTTAGGAACTCAAATCTATCAATGCCCAAAGGGTTGATCTCACACATGCTTAGTGCTAGATCGAATTATGAGAATTTCTAAGGATCACTTTGCTTAACCTTGACATTTTCTTGTCAACTTTAATAATTCTTAGGTTATCTTTAGGGCTTGCGAACTTGTTACAGGTGATGAATGTTTCATCCGCTCTATTAAGGCTCATGAGGTATTTATTACGGTAGAAGTCAATTAGGTTCCTAATGTACTTCTTATATGGTTGGGCTTTATGGGGTTCTACCTCTGGGTGTGATTCCTCAGGTGTGGGTTTAGCTAATGATTTACTACCTGCTTGATCTGATTTCTTGGAGAAAGTTGTGTTGGCTGAGATCCTGCTATTGAAATATGTAGTATGCACCTGGTCAACCATGTACCTATTCCGATTTGTCTATGCTTCCAGTAACATCCCTGACAACTTATTTCTAGTTATATCCCCGGCTCTACTAATCCATAACGGCCTGGAACTCTCAACATTTTCAATGGCCATTCCAGCATGCTTCTTGTACCTCTGGTCTCCTAAGATGATAGAAGGTAGTGTGATCTGAACATACTTGATCAACAGGTCAATGAGGTCCCAGTCAATGGTGGCTGTCTCTCCAGATGGTTTGAATGGAATCATGAACATGTAGATATTTGCTTGTTCTATCTCTTCCTGTCTCTTCTTGTCGAACATGTACTTATTCTTATACTTGGTTTTAAGTGCTTGGTATTGGCCGTTCAGTTGCTTGAACAAAGCAAGTTTTTTAAGCTTAAACACCTCTTTGAGCTCATCCTCACATGTCTACTTAAGCTTGATCAACATTTTATCAAATATCACACCAAACCTTAACTCACCTGAGAGTAACTTTCTGTAAAACTTAAAATCAGCTGTGTATAATAGGTGAAACACATAAAAATGGAAGAACCTTATCTTATGCAATTCCTCACTAGTCAGTGTAGTCTTAATAGCATTCACCCTAAACTTAACCTACCTACCACCAGAATTCTTTCCCATATTCCCCATAACAGACGGTTACTCACTCTCATCAAAATCAGTCTCACGTGTGAGCACAGCATGAGTGGCATTTTTCTTGAGATTAGCAATATATGCCTACATCCTATTAAGCTATTTGGGTTTCATGAAGAGTGATATACTTGTGCATAGGCTATCATCATTCAGGAAGCCTATTTGTATTTACTGTGACATGGTGGTCTTGAATGGGTAGTACCCTTTCACTGGTTCAAGTAGCAGTATCTAGAACTTTCCCTTGTTGAACTTTAGCTATTTGTTTAGGATCATGTTATCGATTTCCAGGTCATTCATGCCTCCGGTTTTCTTCTGTTCCTATCTGAAGTTTTTGAACTCTTGCTCAAGGTCTTTTCTCTCACGGTATGCTTCCCTGTCTTGTTTTTGTGTGGTTGTACGAGATTTGCTGGAGGAGCTGATGACGGATTCTTCGTCATTTATGGTGGATGGTGGCTTTGGGGGGTGTTATGTTGGTGCTGGGTTTTTGATGATCTAGGCTACTTTGAGTAAATCTTCAGTCATGCTTGGGCCTTCACTAAAGGCGAAGTCCGATGAGATATCGATACTCTTTGCATCAATTTCAGATGACACGTCTGATTACAGTCCAAATTATAATTATGCGCTAGAGAGAGTCATGTTAGTGATTAGCTCAGCCTATGAAGCAGGTAGTAGATGGTCATCAATAAATCCTTTCTTGTGTAGCATCTCTACCATCTTTAACCCGCAAAACTTCTTCGAATCATCCTTCTTCGTGAAGCCTCTCTTGGAGTGATACTCCAGGTCCATACCATTAAGTTTGAAGTAGATTTTATGATAGAAGGCTCGTGAACCTGAGGTAAGGTTTTTAGGGATGGTGTACTCATCATCACTATCTGGTTCATATTCCTTGAATTCAAATTTATGTGAGTTAGGATACTTGCTTGTCAATGATTAACTCAGACTATTTAGCTATCCAAGCACTCCATCTATTGACATTCTGGCACCTGTTGAGTGGACCATGTAGATGTCATTGTTGTCATAGATTGACACGTTTCCATCTTCAAAGAAGGTCATTGTCTTCTCAACTTATGGTTTGAATTGTTTGAATATTTAATCATTCTGGATCAGAACGTTCAAATGTAGGAAGTTGTTTTTGATTTGATCAATGGATTTGATGTTCATATCACTGGCCATGAAGATGAATTTAGAGCCTTTCTGTCGAGCTCTACCCTTCATTTGGATGAATGATTTAACTGTGTGAATGGGGTCATAAATGATGACTTTGTTGCACTATGGTACATCTAGACCTTCTTCAATTACACTGGTGCCTATGATCACCCTACACTTCCCTGTCCTAAAGTTGTCGAGAGCTTGTCTCTATTTCTATAAGGATGATTTCCCAAAATTGATGTTAGGGAACTCCTTCTCAAGGTGCTGAGCAAACACGAAATTGTCCATATTAGTTGGCTTGAGCACTTTATCCACCATACCTCTTGATGAGTGACTTGTGACTGAGTGGATAGTCTCATTATGTACCTCAAGTGCATCTATTATCTCATCATCAGCAAGTAGCAACTGTACTAGCAACTATGCCACTATCCTCTACTACACGAACACAATCAACTTACTCTCTTTATCAGCCAAACTTTTGAGGATCATCTTCTTTAATGTCAAAAATTTATCTGAGTACATCTCATCATCATCTAGCTCCTCAATCGACTCATTGAAGATGCTTCTCAGCTCTTGTTGAAACTAGTACATCTTCTGCTCTGACTTACTCACTGTAGATTTATTGATAAGCTCATTAATGAAGTACACCATGGCACTTGGCCCAAGTTAGTGCATTAGAAGTGAGTAAAACTGAAGTATGGAGAGCATTAAGATAACCATTATCCTATCTGACCTGTGGTACTTATCTAACTTCAACTTTCTCTAGGTGAATTCAATGAATATCTTATACACATGTTACTAGTCAACTGATGGGTTCAGACTTAGCAACATCTCAATCACTCTCTTCTCGTACAGTGTCTTAAAAGTGTCATGAATTGACTTATCAGGGTCGTCTAGGTATCGATTGAACAAGTTCTCTGTCTATTATCGTTCACTATGGCTTAAACCTTCTCTGATGTTAAAGAAGATTTCTATATCTGTGAATAGCTCCATCCTACTCACTCTGGCAACATATTGACTCTGGTCATATTATTTGATGCTAATAGACTCCTCGTTAATCTAAGCATCTTTCCCTTAATCGCCATCCTATACAGATATGATGGTTGAGTATAGGTTGTTACACAGCTCCTACACAGACTACATTATCTCATCATGAAGCTACACCTTGGATTTGGTAGGACTTGCTGTGAGTCCCAGGATATGAGGTCTCTTATTAAGTTTCAAGATCTTATTATACTTCTCATCTATGCTCAGATCAAGGTCAGCATAGATATCTCTTAGCTAGGCCAGCTTATCTTTAGAAGGCAAGCAGTGGAAGTAGAACTCTCTCATGATGAGTGAGTAGGTGTCATTCTTACTACAATGGTGGCATTCATCAAATATCAGTAGGTCAATCTCTTCGATTTTAATCACACCGAATCTTAGCAGTTGTAGGAGCACATCAGGTACCATCACAAATATGTGGTTTTGCTCCCATGTGTTAAGTTGGAAGTTTTTGGGTGATTTTTTGATGCTATCCATGTGCCTGATTCTCCGCACACTTAGAGGTAGGTGATGGCTGAGGGTCTTCTCCTGCTACTCGCTTAGGTTTAGTGTGGGAGCTACAAAGATGGCCTTTTTGTGTAGGTGTTGCTTCTCTGGGATATTTTCATCATATTTGATACCAAAATGGTGGGCAATGTAGAGTATGGCCACGTACGTCTTGCCCATGCCAGTGTTCATCCTGATGATAGACCCATATTGATTCTCATCCAAGATAGATTCCAATAAGTAGCTCTAGTAATCACGGATTGGAAGTGGGTTCAACAGTGTGGGCCCATCATAAATTGGCTCATCTTCCTCATAGTCCTTCTCCGATCCTAGGGTGGACAAACCTATTGATTTCTCACCGAATGATAGCATTGTGGACTAGGTGTCAGAAAAGCTGAGTTCTCTGACTTCTTCCTCTTCATTTACCACAGATAGTTGTTTCTTCACCTCCTCCTTGTCTTCACTGCTGCTGCTAGATATAGATACCTTCCTCCGTGCCTTACTTCTGCTAACTGGTAGCCCTGACTTCACCTTCTGAGTCTTACCACTCGAATGGGTCTTTTTAGATAAGAAACTTCCCATGGAGCTCATGGAATCTGAGTCAATCTAAATAGTGTGTGCTGAGATAGTGGATTGCTCACTAGGAGCAAAGTTTGGGGTAAACTGGGTGTCAGATGTATCATAGTTCATAGGCAGATGGCTGGTTGTGGATTCAGGTTTATAATCTGAAAGTGTGGAGTGGGTTTGATCCTAACCTTAATTCAATGATGATCTAGCATTGAATTAATCTTAGGATCCTTCACTCGCTGCTTCAAATGTATAATCTGATTTCTGTGATTGCTCTCTCTCTGCCTGGGCCATTATCTGAGCTAGATATGACATGGAATCCTATGCTTGGGTTCCACCTGGAATTCCCTCACCTTTCACTTCTTCATCACCTGCCTCGCTTCTCTTGTGTTTCGATCGCTTTTTCTTCTTTTTCTTAGACTTCTTCCCTGTTTCGGAGTCAAGATTTATGTACTAGTCGATAAAATTTGGTTCGCTCATTGTGTTTGAAATTTTTAATTAATTTATTATTAAATCCAGACCGCTATATACCTCTAATTTACAACCATTTTACCCAAAAATAACTGTTTAAATGTCAAAATTTAAATCATAATTAAATTTCAAAACAACATGAACAATCTGAAATATCGTTAGAAATCAAGCAAATCACATAAGAACCCATGAGCAACGTCAAGTGGGTCGAGTGGAGTAGGGAAGAAGATAGACCTACACGTGTAAAAGAGGAACACCTTCAACTAGGTACTGCTATAAAAGAAAAGACCATTAGATAGTGTGGAAATCTAGGAACCGAAATAGTTCTAAGTATACAAATAATTGAAGGTCAAGCAACATTTCATGAACTTCTATATCAAATCACTGGGAGACTATCTACAGTACTACCACCCTATTGAGGTCAAGGACAGTGATGGGGTGGCTTATCAGAGGAAGTAGGCCAGTGATGTATTTGATTTTGATGCATATGTGTCAAGCTTTAAGGAGGATTTAACCAAATATCACTTCATTAAGCATTTCTCAAGGACCTAAGCTTTTTGTACTATGATTGAAGAGACTTATCGGTTGACGTATTAGTAGAAGATGGTTAAGGTATAGAAGGAGGCTCTCAAGTCGAGTAAGAACCCAGAGACATCCCCTAGTAAGGGTGGAAGTGTGGGAGAGGGAATTGATATTTTAGGCCAATAACCAGTAAATTCAAAATTGATCTACTTCATTAAATCTGTTAAAAGTGCTCAAAAGGTACCCTTCCACGCCCTCTAGAAGATCCAGGAGAAGCACATCAACGAACAGCTAAAGGGGAAGCGCAACCCAATCAAATACTCCCTCAACGAGTACCGAGATAAATACTCTCAAAACCTACAGCAACACTGTAAGGATATAGGGATAAACACCAAATTACTCCTGACGATGTAGCATGAACAGGATACAGAGAGCCAACACTCACTACTCCAGTCAATCAACCCTGACCTCATAATGGACACTGTCATGCCATACAAGACCCTCAGGAGTAAGAAGGTCAACCTACCCAAGCCTAAGTCAGTGAAGCATAGGAAGCTTAAGATGCTCACCAACTTTAACCTTGACTAGTTCACTACTGTTAACTCATATCTATAGAACTAGGATAAGTTTGAGAATCTTCAAAGGTAGAGGTCGAGTACCTTCAAGTCAGGATCTAAGCCATAGCTTATTAGCTCGTCCACGTCTAAAGGGAGCAATGGGATTAGTGCTACTAGTCTGGAGAGGTAGTAGTAGCTTGGTATGAAGAATGTGAAGTTGTAGAGGAAGCATTCTGAGGCTGTTGGGGACCTTGACCGGCTTGATTTTAGCTCTACGATGGGTCTCACATCGGTTAACCCTATTGATGATTCAGAATTCTATTCACACAAGTCCCCTAATGTGTTGCTCATGAAGAAAAATGAGTTCCCTAATATGGATGAGTTACCATTTGAGAAAGAGGAAGAGGAACTGGAAGGATTGAAAATACCTGATTCAAATCAGATCAGACCTGCACCAGGGAGTATGAAAAACAAAATGGTGAACAACTTAATCCGACACAAAAGTGAAGGACACACCAAAAGCTCCACCAACAACAACCTGAAATCCAAGTGCAAACATAAGCGGAAGAAGTCCAAGCAGTTCCTAACACGTAAGTTCACCTCCAACATCATTCCTACTGAAGAGCTGTGCACAAGTGAGATGCCCAACTCACAAACCCCTAGACTCTCAGACATGAAACATCCCTAGACAAACATAAACCTCATCCAAAGCCACCACTCTGATGAAGCATCCATGACCATCGATCCTATTATTAAAAAGTCAAATTAGTTGATCAATACTAAGATCCTGGGTGACCCTGATTCAGACTATTTCTATGAGTCATATGGAGGGTGTAAGGAGCTTATTGTGGATGTGTAGATTGAGAATATAGATGAAGATGAGGGCACGGAGGTTGAGAAGAAGGCTAAGTTGTCTAAGGGTGGCAAGAGTATTGAATAGTTGAATAAGGGGGTTGATATAAGTGCTAGTGAGGAGGGTAAGTGTGTGTAGAAAGATCTGTTTGACTAGTTAGATGAGTTGGATGATGAGTCAGATGATGATGCTGGAAGAAAATTGGCTTCCTCATCTCTCATACATTCCATGGCTCCAATCGAGACCTAGGAAAGTGAGCTATCAGATATATCCAAGGTAAGCTTAAACCAAACCAGAGAGAGCCATACTCCAAAGTACTCCCAATGCTAGATTGCCAAACGACTTGAGCTACTCTCCCTATAACAAAATCAGATAAAATACCACTCTAACCGTAAATAAACTATCAAACCAATGTAAGTCACTTCACCTCTCACCATACTTCAATAGCGAGCTATCAAAAGTGGTAGAGCAAGGTTACAAGAGATACCCACTAACACTAAGGAAGGTATAATCACAGCAACCATAACCTGAAACATCAAGCTGTAATGTTACTATGAATAGATCCCCATCATATATGCAGGAAACATTTGGGAGACACACATCCAGAATTGACATGAGCACCATCCAACCACTCCCACTCAATATTGAAGGTGATTACGAAGGCTTGGTAAAGGAGGAGAATGTTGACACTTAGGTTTTGACTACAGAGGAGTCTGTGCCAAGGAAGAAGCAAGCAAAGAGGTTGACTAAGAAGGGATAGAGGAAGTCAAAGTAAGGGTTGCATATTGTGAAGGACTCATTTAATTGTTTTAAGCAAAGCTCTAAGTTAAACTAACATATAAAGCAGTCATACCCCAAGAGAGCTAACTATGATAAGAAGATCAAGGAGTACCCAATTCATAAGATCAGATATAAGAAATCAGGAAGAGTTGTGTCAATGAACAAGTCCCAGAAAGCCCAAGTCAGGCATAACAAGTCCACCAACCCTGCTAGCATGTATAAGGTCAAAAGGTCCAACATCACACTAGATGACCTCAGTTATGACCACCCTCCAAAGGATGCACATTCATTCAATGAGTACATCAGCTCAACCCCTATGATGAAGAACATGAAACATATCACCACCAATCAACGCAACCCTCCCTACTTCTCACGTAACCAAAGCGGTATGTTCAAGAAAAAGGGAAAACTAGCCAACTCAAGCAGTGCCACCCACCTACCTGGAAGCCATCATGGACTTGGGTCCAATTTTGGGGAGAAATGCATCTCTCCTATCTCAAGTAAGGCAAACCTAGATAAGCATAATCAAAGCTAGTTCATAAAGCATAGTGACTCATAGAGGAGTCTAATGAGTGAGATAGCTAAGTTAGGGTGTAAGTCTAGTATGAGTAGAGACTAGAATGATTTCCTACCCAAGATGTATAAGATCAATGGGAATGATAACATTAGCATTATCTCATCAGTCCAGAGTGGGGATTCATCATCAGAACCTGATCACACACCTTTATATAGGAAGGAGAGGTTTAAAGCTAAGTCAGAGATGGTACCCACGCCATAGGATAGGAAGAAGAAGCCTGCTAGGATATTCGCACTTGAGTAGGCCTTGAAAAATGCAACCAAGGCTGAGGAGAGCTATTTGGGGGCTCATGTTGAGCCTGATTCCAGAATTGAGATCAGGACTTCAAAAGCTGCAGTCAACTCCCGTCACAATTCATAGCTTGATAAACCTAAATACACCAATGATAGAGGTGATAGAGGACTGTATAGGAAACGGTCCAACAAAATAGTACCTGTGTTTGACAAAACCATTGAGAGCTAAGTACCTGGTATGCATACATAGCAGCTGGATCTATCCTCCCTCCAAACACATCAAGAAGACCTACTCCATGATGGAGATGAGAACTTGACCTATGAAGAGGTCAAGGAGACTAATAAGGATAGTCTCAAGCCCTAACCCACCATCAGTAATCGTAACTCCAACCTTAGCTTCTACCCTAAGAAAAAGAATTCTAAAACATCAGCAAGGCAGTTCTATCTGAAGGGAAAGGAAAACTTGAAATTTGAGCATAAAAAGGCGATGTAAGGGTAAGCGCTAACTGAGATATAGGAGCAGCCAAAGGTTATGGAGGATAGCTATGCAAAGAACCTAAGGAAGTAGAGGCCATACTACCCAAGTGGCCGTGGGTAGTGTACTGCTTAGATGCAGTATTCAAAGAGCTAGATTGAGAAGGTATAGAACACTGATTGGGACTTCATTGACCAACCAACTGAGGAATCCCCATTCAAAGATGACAACCAATCAACAGACTCTGCTGTCACACAAAATATGCCAAGGTAGATAGCAAGATCAAAATATTGATTTCTTACAAAATATTATTTTGAACCATCTATTGATCATTTGAATTTGAACATGTTTGTGATTTGGTCGACTAAATTTCCTACATCCACCTTTGCTAGCTTACTATAGACTCTTTCAGCCTTAGCCATGTATGGTGCTATGACATTTACCAAATCTCCCTTTAACTATGCCTGCTTCACCATGTCTTTCCACACCAGGTCAGCATGCTATGTCATCTATGACTTCTCAAGTATCTACCCAATCCTAAATTTCCCCTTCTCCTTCTAAGACTCAGAGAAGAACAATGTCGCATAGTAACCAGTTTTATCCACCTCCTTTCCTTCGAAGTTCATCTCCTACAACTTACCATACAGGTGCTCACCCAGATCAAATGAAGCATCTTCTGAGTCCAGTATATATGCCATGAATGTGTAGAACAGGTGTGGGTGTGGCAGCTTACTCTCAAGCCACCCTCCTTTTTTGATGGTGTACTCCTTCCACATGAATGACATGGCCTTCTGTGCTCGTCGATTTCCGACCATGGACCCTAGGCTGAACATAAGGTATGAACTGAGTTGATCTCCTTTAATATATTTTTGATAGCCTATATTGTACAGAGTGGTTGACTCTTCTTTATTAATGATGGAGTATAGCTTATATGCTGCAGAGCACTTCTGTTTAAAATCAGTGTATCTGGTGAATGATATGGCTTGGACCAAGATATGTATTGCCTATATGGATCCATCGTCTACGGATTTCTGGAGGTATTTCTTAGCTTTAGTGAAGTTCTAGTGTGACTCACCCATGTAGATCATACCAAGGTTGGCACATGCTTCCATATGATCCTTATCTGCTGCTTTTTCAAGGTATTCTATCGATTTGTTAAATCTTTCAGAATCAGTCATATTGAATATGTTACTTCTAAGCAGATAGATCCTACCCAGGCCATAGAGACAGCTAACATCAGTTTTAGCACAATCCTTCAACATCTAGAGTGGAACTGTATAGTTAGGGTTGGCCTTAGAGTCTTCCTCACTGAACATGAGTGCAGCTAGATTGAATTTTACACCTTGAACCTTATCGGTCATCATAGAGAAGTAGTGAATTGCCTTTTTCTTATCTTGCTTGATACCTAGATCTGGGTTGCCTTAAAGATAGTTCTGAGCTAACCAGAGCATACTTTCTTCTTTGTTATTTTCTGCCTATAGTTCATGGTACACTAGCTCTTCATTACGATCTACAAACCTTGCACCCTCACCACCTGGCATACCTCCTTCATGAGTTCCATCAGTTCCATCTCCTCCATTAGTGCCAGGACCTTGATGCTATCCTGGGATATCACCCCCTGGTGGTTGGGTGGGTTATGTAGTTGGATTAGGTGTATGTCTAGGTGGATGGTATGCACGATCCTGGATGTCTTTGTGAGTGTATGTTGGTGGTTTTATTACAGTATCCTTTGTAACTCTTGGGTTCAATTCATTTCTTCCGAGTTGTTCATAGTGATAGTTGATAGCGTTTTATGCCATGGTTGGTACAAATAACTCTATGTACATAGGTTCACATTAGAATCCTTTCATCGTAATGATGTCATTCAACTTTTATTAATTCGGAACTCCTTCGAAAATAGTCTAGAACTTATTGGTATAGTCCAAAATCACGTGTTTGTTCTTGGGGGTCTGTTCATTTGGCTTTGTCAACTTTGGCTTACCTGGGTCAGCATTTTGAGCGATCCGTTCCTCAAGTCGAGATTGCATATTGGTCTTCTTCAACTCAGGATGATCAAATTATGACAGTTTAGCATGGGCCCGATATTTCTCATACATCTCTTGTATAAAAGTGGTATTTGACTTTAGTTTATCAATTTCTTTATCTGAACCATCAATAGATTTGGTTTCAATCAACTCAATCAAAGCCTCTTACTAACTTCTAAGACTCTAATCAATCTCCACACCCGTCTTAATGGTATAATACTACTTCCAGAAGGTCATATACCCTAAAAGTGACTGCTACAATAAGGACCCTGGGGTTTGGATCTACACCTAATACCCATCTACCAACTACTCTATATCGATAGTAGTTCCCTCCCCAAATGGATTCTCAATGTTCTCGTCAATAAGTGACATTTAGTAGAAGAAGTACAGCAATCCTTTCATATCATACTACTTCTAGTTTGATAGTTTCCTCATCTCATCATACTAGCTATGGATTCTTGAATAAAACCTTTGCACCATCTATGGGGTGGGATTCCCATTACTTTCCTCAATGGCAAGTAGAGCCTTTTTCCTCTCATTTTCTGCATTGAACCAAGCAGAGTTGTAAGGCTCTGACATGAATATGGTCAGAAATACCCTTAGAGACCTGAGTTAGATATGGTTATAGTGGTTGTAGTAGGGGAAATGAAGGTGACGGTACCAACGTTTGGGAAATGTGGATGAGTGAAAGTTAGTCTCAGGGTTGGCCTTAGGGTTGATAAGATCGTAGTGACCCTTATGAATGGTGCCATTAAGATGCATATCAATAGCTTCATAGGCTACCAGAAAATCCTTTGGATCTAGGTCAAGTAACTAATGCATTGTGTCCCAGAAGAATGATTTCACCTCTACACAAAATAAAACACTAACCAAACTTACTGAACACTTTCATCCCATGAACCTGAACCAATATCAGACACAAAAGTCCAATCCAAATAACACGTGCCATAATTAAAAATTAATATTAACCCACACAATGAGGCGGCATTAATTATTAAAAATGAACATTAAACAAATATGTGAGGAGTACCTCATGCCAATGTTTTCATTCTGGGTCCTATCCATCCTAGGGCCTGTGTACAACATCCCAGGATTGTTCTCTACCCATGCTTTTGTGTAGATATGCAACTTCCTTATCCTCGCTCATATACCTAGCATGCTTACTGGGGTGATGTGGTTTGTGGATCTTGCATGGCCCTTTGGGTTATGTCTCATTGGGGTTTACAACTATACCCAGTCCACTGATAGTTTGAAGGCAAGGCTCATCTGTGGGTGTTATCTAGTGTAAGGCGGAAGGATGTTCTTAGGTGCATGCTATCTGGCTCTCAGTGGTTAGTGGAAGGTGACTAAGGATATTCCTAGGTACTAGTTCCAGGAGGAGAAGTTTTTAAAGAGGAACCCAGGGAAGGAGTATACGACTTTCCTGAAGTAGGTTGAGATATTCAGGTAGTGCTATGCTAACTTTGGCTTGCTATGTATCCCATGTGCGGTCGTATGCCAGGACCAAGCACCAATTTCACCTGTTGAAATCTTTGGATTCGCACTGTGGGCTGTGTCAATATATGTCGAAAATGCGGCAGACTACCAAAAATTCTTGTTTTTCACTTAAAACAAGGAAAACAGGTAGGCAAAGAAAGTGTGTGATATCGGGTTGTGGAAGTATTCAAGACATCCTAACTATTTCGGTGAGTGGATGGTATGGAACAGCATTGTCATAATCGCAATGCCTAGTGTGTTCAACCTTGACCTACCTCTATTCAAACTTGGATGTGTCTTCTCCATGTTGCCTATCATCTCAATTGGGTTGGCCTATACCCTACTGTTGTGGACTGGCACCATCCCTGCAGAGGCATCATCAGTCAAGAGAAGACCTGGGTACAAAAAGTACCAGCAGTCAACCTCTGCTTTCATCCCATGGTTCTCTGGGTTGGATAAGAATTCTATTGTGTGGAGTATTCAAGAGAGTATTCTTAAATTGGATTTATGAGATTGAGGGAGATGGGTATCTATTAAATAATATTATTTTGAAACCGCAAAGCGGTAATTCTTATAGTATCACTGCGCTGGCAAATGATATACAATAATTAATTTAATA
>JAGYYM010000040.1:0-15115 GCA_021439955.1 Certesia quadrinucleata | reverse complement strand
GGCTCTTGGTGAGTTTGGGTATCTTGTGAGTGTTGTTATCAACTTCAACTCTGTGTATGGCTGGGTCGTAGATATAGTAACTCTCCCCTTTCCCTCCCTTTACACTATTTACCATCTTCCGATCATATTACTATAAATTATGCATCAGTTTGGTAGAGTATGGTTTAGTTTGAGATATTAAGTCAGACCTTGCTTAAGCATATAAGGTAAGAGCTTCTGATTTTTCATCAAGATAGCTTTTGTTCGCCATGATTTTATCAAGAAACTAGGATTTATACTTATCAAACAATACCTATTTCTCGGATTTGGAGAGTAAATGATACATTTTGGTGTGTTTGACCTCTGTTGAAGCTGTATTAATAGATGAATTTATAAATTTGAATTAATTAATTGAATCTAAACATGCTCACTGGACCATATCAAAGTTCATAGAGGAACATTCTTAAAACATCTTAGCTAATAGTATCTAAACTTAGTAGAGGTAAGGAGCTAGAAGCCTCAAAGGGTAATAGGAACCATAAGTTCAGTACCAAGCAAAACTCATAGTACAAGTAGCACAAGGTGGACCTACCTTCACAAAATCCTTTTAACATGGCTCCTGAAAGCTAGTTGGATGCAGTGAATGAGGAACAGGGATCATACTAGATAGGAGGCCATAGTGATGTGTATGAGCTTAATGAAGGCAAGCTTGAAAAAAGGGACAGAGTTAAGCAGTATGAAGAAGACTCAGGAGAGATAAATTGGACTCATCGAAAGTTGGTTTTGGTTCTTATCATCTTGGCTAACACATTTCTTAATTTTGATACAGGTATAGTGCCCTCAGAGCTGCTGAGTATTCAAAAGGAACTGGAGATTAACCATAACCAAGTTGCTTACCTTGGATGTCTGGTGTACTTAGGATTGTGTGCGGCATCTACAGTGGGTTCACTTATCTTCCATAAATTTGGACCTAAAAAGATCTTAGTAATTGGGTTGATAGTAAACTCAATTGGATGCATGATGATCTCATTCAGCAAGAGCTTGACCATTATCTATCTACTAAGACTTGAAATGGGGTTCACACAAGCTTTCGTCAGCATATACAGTCCTATATGGGTCAATGAGTTCAGTCCAGTCCAAAACAATGCCACATGGATGGCTTTCTACCAACTATCCTCTCTCACAGGAGTTATATTCGGGTACATCATGGCTGGATTAATGGTGCAACTCTCAGGAGGAGCACTATCATGGAGGAATGCTTTCTAGGGCATGGCAGCATTGGTGCTTTTATGTGGGATCATCTTACTATTTGTACCAAACCACCTTATTGTCTCCCATGACTAAGAGATGCACATGCATAGAGAGAACCTCATCCACGAAGCTGCACCATCTGAAATTGAAGACCTAGATTAATACAGGAAATAGCACTAGAATGTGTAAGAAGAAAGTAAGGTCCGCAACAATGACATAGGCACAGATAGGTCCATGAACTTAGATCATACTACAAAGAGAGTTGAAAGGTAATCTGAGAAACAGCCTGAAAATGTGAGTGATGATGGCATCTCAATAGAATCAGATGTGATCCCTCCACACATGAGACCTGATGAAGTCCTGCCATATCTTAGCAAGGTGAAGAAGGTGATTACCAATAAGATCTACCTCTATGTCACACTAGCACTTTGCTCTCTTTTCTTTGTAGTCACGGGTATTCAGTTCTGGATCACGGCTTATCTCATCAAAGTAGTTGGGGTTGAGCCTCACCATGTTATGATAGCATTTGTGTTTTGCTCAATCACAGCTTCAGTAGCTGGTGCAGCAGTGGGGAGCATCATGGTTGACTGGTATGGTGGGTATAAGGGGCCTAATGTGGTAACAGCTATTAAGATATGTTCAGCATTTGGCACCCTTGCATTCATCTTTGCCATTCCTATAGGATTCACATAAAACTTCTTTTATATAGGACCTCTTCTCTGGATGCTGTTCTTCTTTGGAGGCACCCTGGTTCCCACTGGAACAGGTGTCATTGTGAGCGTGGTGTCAAAGGATCTCCAGTCAGTGAGCTCAAGTATGTCACAGCTGATCTTTAACCTTGGTGGCTTCTTTGCTGCTCCGATCATAAGTGCATATCTGATGGATTGCTTTAATGATGAAATCACTGGGCTAACATGGGGTTTCAGACTAATCCTTGGTTCAAGTGTGGGTGGCATGATATTCATGGTATACGGATGGAAGGCTTGTAATGAAATATTTGGACAGTATGAGGGTTAAGGCAATGATAAAAACTATTCCACTGCTGAGGCCTTGAAGGATAAGTCTGCTACCAACCATCATCACCAGCACATTAACTAATAGGAACAATACTTCAAAGAATTAGAGCTATAAAAGAACAGATCCATCACATATTGATCCAGTCACAAATACATATTTAATCCAAACACCCACCCTACCCTCACTTATCCTTCAGTAAAATATATCTGAAAATTATTGCTTGAACTCTTCAGGACAGTCAGGCATATTCCATGCAGCTCCACTCACAAAAGCCTTATCCTCTCTCAACCTCTGCTCCACTGCGAGTACCTTACTATTCCCTTCAAGTGGTTTAAGCAACCCAGCAAATCTACACCAGTATATCTATGGTAGTAGATATGCATCTGCAAGAGTGAGTTCATCACCATAGCTATATTTATGGTCTGAGTCAAGTAGTTCATCTACAACCTTCAATCCTCTTGTGATGTGGTACTCAGCCCATTTAATCCCATCTCCATTGTAATCCTCGTTGATCTTTCTTTGTACTGATATATTTTGTAATGGTTGGATTGATGAGTTCATGATCTCACAAATTGTTCTCACTTTGGCCCTACCTGCTGGGCCTTTTGGTAGGAGAGATGGTAGGTTAGGTCTTGACTCTTCAAGATAGTGTGAGATTGCATTTGATTCACTTAGTTCAAGTCCATCGATTTCGAGAAGGGGCACACGGTGGGATGGATTCTTACTTTTGAGAGCTAGTTTAGACTCATCATCAGTTTTGGATAGGAGGTTTATCGAGATGATATCATAATCAATATTTTTAAAAGCCAAAACATTCCTGACTCTCCATGAACAAGTTGAACGAAATTTTTAATACAGCACCGGCCTTCCTGACATTTTTAATTTAAATTATACCTACCCCAATATAAATTAATATTACCAAATCAGAATTATTTCTATCCATTCTACTATGCATACCCTCCTCCCTGGTGATGCTGGTTTAGCTAATGTTTACCCTACACCACCATTGGTTGGTTGGGTTGATCCAGGTATAGAAGTGCACTTGGGTTTTATACCTGTGTGTCCTGTTCCTCTTATTCCTCATAAGCAAGTGCTTGCTATTCATATTAGATTATAAGCCCAGGGAGCTAGTCAATTGATACTTTATCAAGTTTAGAATCTACGTTGACTTCGATGAGTTTTAATGTTTCATGGGCAGCCACTGTCACAGGGCTGTCTAACCCAAAGCTTTTGAAGAAAGTCAAGAAGGCTCGTCTGATCCATGGAGATGCTTCTTACTATAAAAGGCATGATGAGAGGGGGTTGACTTACGAATTCACCATATTCCTGGTAAGCAAGGGCTAGTTTGGTGTATGCATCAGCTGTATCTGGGTTATCAAATCCCATCTATAGCTCATGAATGTAGATGTACTACTACAGATTCTCAAACATCTTCTCTTTCTCCATTTCTGAATCCTACTATGCCTATGTTCTACCTATAGACCCTAACTCAGGTGCTGATGGCTTGTACAACCTTGCTAGACCTAGTAAGCATTCAGCAGCTTCTATAGTTTCACCCATGCCTACAGATTTGTATGAACTGTAGGAGTTCATGAGGTAGTACCTAGCCTCGATTGAGTTATCATCTTCAGGTATGTTCTGACCACGATTCCATCTTGAATTCTCTGGTCTCCCAGACTCTTGATGTTTTGACTCAAGTTAAAAACCTAACAACTTCTATGCCCTAGCGTAATAGACCGAGTCAGTGGTGAATAGCTCATCTGCTATATTGATACATGACCTCAACAACTCTGTGGCTTGGTTCCTCTCTGGACCTCCCTGTATGTTCCATGCTGTACGTTTCCCTTCCTCATCCAGGGTCATGGCCGCTTTGGTGAACAGAGTAAGTGCCACTGAGCCTTTATAGTAATCCTTAAACTTTGGTCTTATGTCAATGATATCCTCAACTGCGAACGGGGAGGTACTCTGGAAGCTGATCTCTGACACTTTAGAGATTTAGACATTCAATTTATCACAGAGGTTTATTATGAGACTATTTAAGTGGATTTTCTTCAGTATGTCCCTCTCAATGTTGATGTTGAACTTTTTCCTAGATTTCTCTGAGATGTAGTCCCATATTTTCTATGAGGTGAATGAATCTTCATCATTGTTGAATATCTCGTTGAAATAGTTGAGTATGCACATCCTGAGTGAGGCTATGTTGAACCTTCTAGGTGGTTCCCTCTATTCTGGCTCAACATCTTTGTTCTCTTCCAGATAGTCATCTTCATCTTGGTTCAGATGTTTCATACCATCTCTGATGATAGTCTTGATGACCCTAGCTAGGATCTCAATCACCACTATTTCCCTAATATGGTTATGCTCTACTTCTGTCACCAGTTTACCTATGTATCTCATATTGACGCCCTTGTTATGGAGTAGTAGCACTAGTTTAGCTGAATCACCTAGCTCTTTATCGGTCTACATCTGTTCCCATTGGAGTGACTCCTCCTCTTCCACCTGTTCGTTCATGTCATCTATGATCTCATTGAGTGTAGTCTCTTTCATTTGCCCTATAGAGTGTAGGAGGTCATCTCTATCCTTCTTTTACTCCTTCCGATTGGTAGCATAGCTTAGATCACTCATAGCATCTGGGTTGATAGGTCTCTTTCTGAGTGGCATTTCATAGACTTTATGGTCAGTGTCAATGTCCATCCAGTACTCAGTTCTATCTCTAGCTGGCAGTTTCTTATGATTAATCTTGTTAACCGGGTACTTGAACTCTTCAGTGGGTAGAAGTGAACTGTAGCACTTGATACAGCAGTAGTACTAAGCCAATAATGATTTCTACTTATCTATATTCCTCTTCTCATAATAGTAGTAATCGAATTCAGTAATGAAGTTGTTACACTCATGGCATCTTACAGGGTCCTTCCAGGTGAAGTATTGGTACCCATCAGCACATTCCCCTGTGTTGTTGCCTATCACCCATTCTGGTCTTAACTTATAGGCGATGCTTATCTACTCACCCGTTACTTCCCCGATAGGCTGTGTCTCAGGAGGGAATAGATTCGCTGCGTTGACAAGGTAGTACCTGTCCTCACTCTGGTTTTCAAGGTCCTGGTGTAGCTGGACTCCACATGGTAGGTGTATCATGAACTCCTTAGTGGTGGTCCTCTCTTTGAATTTATGTGGTTTGATGTTCAACTCTTTAGCTATCTATATAGCCAGCATTTCTGCGTTATTTGACCTGTTGACAAAGGTCAGTCCATGGTTATCTGAGCCATACACGATGGAATTGGTGCTTATAGGGCTGATGCTCTACACCTCAAATGTGATGCCATAGAAGTCCACCACACAAGCCATGGGTACTTCCAACTGTTTGAACTTGAGCCTTAAATAGCTCATGTTCCTTACATTAGCAGTAGCTATCTTAGCTCTGGTGTTATGGCTGTTGTAGATCCTAGTGTAGTGTATACCTTTAGGCAGCCCAGTTTTAGGATCTTTTTGAGCCTCTAAGGTAAGCCATTGTTTACACTTAGTAATATACAGGCCTCCTGCCACATACTTCTCCTCATCATCACTGAATAGGTTGAACAGATTGAGTGGCGTGGCCTTTTACTTGAGGATCAAATGACATGCCCTTATGGCTGAATGTTTGAAATCTTCTCTTAAATCAATGTACTACTTCTCAATAGCCACCATTTTATTGAGTACCTTAGAGTTATTCTAATTGATCTCTAGCTCTTTCTTATGCTTGAGTAAGATATCTGAGATGACCCTCTACTCTTGGGTCCAATCCCTATATGGTGGCCATTCATAGTCCTCTACATCAATATTATAGTCTGATATCTCATTCTAGCCTGTGGCTCCGTCATTACAGTTGAAGAACTTCACATCAGACATTTTGATATCATCCAACTTTTCCCTGAAGAAGATGTTCAAGTGGATGTTGGGACGTTCCTTAGCCACCATCATTAGGATATCTTATTCGATGTCATAGTCCTCAATGTTCATCAGCTTTTAATGTGATTCTACCTCCTGGTATCTGAAGAATAGGGAGATCTAGTGTGTTTCATACCCAAAATCACGTTTTATCGCAGATTTAAGATCTTTGATTGTCCCACCTCAGTTCACAAAAAATGCGTAAATACGTCTTCCCTTTCCGTCAGGCCCGTCATTTAGGAAGATTACCCTGAGTAAGATGTTATCAGGGTTAAGCCTATCTGCCTCTTCATTAATAAGAAAATCATGCTTCATCTCTTAGATCCTCTCCTCAGTGAGGGGAACCTACTATGGCTCAATGGGGGTATGTACAAAGTTCTCCTACTATGGATAGTCTGGTGGAGGCTCATATGCCTATGACACACTAGGCTCAGTGGATTTCTACGGAGGTGGTTTGTGCTTCATCATAGCAACTGACTTAGTATCATCAACCGCAGAGTACTATGTTCTCCTCAATGACTTATTAGGCTCACTCTTCGCTCCGAATAGGTTGGAGGCATTTTGGTCCTTCTTAACAAACACATCATTCTTCTCGTCAAAATTGTACACATAGTCCATGTTGGCATCCTCTGGGTCAGGCTGCATCTTCTCCTTATGGTCTATTAGTTTATACATATTAGGGTGCTACTGTGCTCTGGGAGGTGGTTTGAACTCTTAGGGTATTGTCTCTATCGGGGTCTTTGGCTTCACTGGCTTGGAGAAGGAGTCCTTCTTATGGAACCCATGTCCTAGATAGTCAGTGCTGAGCTGCTCAATGTCATTATCTAGATCTTGCTACTGCTTTGCTAGATCTGGGTCTAGGGACTTATGAGTTGGCCCTCCACTCACCTTCTCAAGGTAGTCGTAGTGGTTGCTATCATCCTCAGACTCTGCACTTTCTTCACTCTCCTCCTTCACTGGATGAGTAAACTCTTAAGGCTTCCCTAATGTCTCCTTAGTCCTCCCTAGTGGCCCTGTGTGTCTACCCTCAGAAGGTGCTTTATGGGATGATTTGACTGATGGATCAGTAGGCACTGGGGCTCCTTATGATTGGTTATCACCCCTCTATATGAGCATTTTAAGTTTAAAAAGTTAAAATAAAAATGATCATACAGCCTGACCCTGACTTTATTGAACCAGATAAGCCTAAGAGAGGCCAATCCAGGAAGAAAGGAGCCACTCTAATCACACAAAGAGATCCCAGTAAAACATTCCAAAATCTGATAAAAATTCATATATAGATTTCAGATTAAATCGTAATTCAAAATCAATCTCAAATCTCAAAAGAGTACGACTGAATATCACATAGAAAGGAACCAGAAAGAAGATCAGAATCAAGGGAACTAGGGACCAAATTAGAGAAGCTGGGTCGATGACCTAGAGAAGGAAGTTCAGGATCAAGGGAGGGAAGAAGGATAGTCTTGAAGGTAATGTGCTGCCAGGTGCACTTAAGACCTAACGAGCATCTTCCCAACCCAAGCTTGAGGTGAATGAAACTGTTTAATAAAGATTCATGGACTAGTGATATGGCACCAGTATGGCAGGTACAAGAGGAAACTTGGGGGAACTCTCAAGGATGTCTAAACATGGTGGAAGTAGGTTCCTCAATTAAACAAGGGGCAGCATGGCTTCACTCATGTCAGACCCTACACGACTTCGTAATGGCTTTCATAGCTCAAGATCAAGACCACATTCCTAAGCCTTATTCTAAACAAATGTATCGGGGCAAGCCAGTCAAGTATTGAACCAATTCGCTTAAAACTCCCAAAACTTCTAAACTATCAACTTCCACGATGCCCCAAGCCAAGCCTTCGGTGGTGAGAGCTTAATGCAAGAATCCATGATGCAAGAAGCAGCTCGGGATACCAACAATGAAATGTCCTTCCTTGCCCATCACTAAAACTTCATCACTGGAAGCTAGATAAAACGACTAGACTACCTTCAATCAGAGGAAGGGAAAGCTGAGTTGAACATGAGACAACAGCAACTCCTTGATGGAAAGAAGGACAAGCGATTCAAAGTACAAAACATCGACACAGACAAACTGCTACGGTAGACGAACAAAGATATAAAAATAGTCTCATACGAGCTGAGCACAGTGATCTCACATGGGTACCACCAAGTGGCCCATCCTAACTATGAAACTGAGTTTGAGTCAATAGAGCTAACACCCATCTATCTCAAAATACCCTGTAAAGGAATGTTCAGCCCATGCAAGGTGCATGTCTCTTATAAGTCAGATGGGGATATCAAGTTCTATGTGTCCACCACTAATAAAATGCCCTCTGTGGAGGACCATTAGAAGCAGTATATAAGGCCCTAAAGGTTCACTCTATGGGCTGGGGATAGAGAGAAGAAGTTCAAGCAGCCCTTCATATTTCTGATGGCCTACTCTAACTCTGGCTGCACGCTTAGTATCAAACCTACCTTCTCTACTGAAGATGCTGCGTATGGGAAGAGGAAGAATGGGAACAAGATTGAGTGGGCTAATGGGGAGAGAGAAACACTCACTTGGGGGTCATCCACAAAACCACACTGAGCAGAGAACTATATCTAGTCAAATATCGACTCAATCTAAGTCTGGCAGGAGCTAATCGACCAAAAGTCAAACTACCAGCAGATCCTCAAAACCCAGAGAGCCAAGAAAGCTAGGAAGCGCAAGCGTAAAATGTTCATGCAAAACATGAAGAAGAAGATTTTCTACCTTAATCGGTGGGACATCGTGCGTGATCTGAAGAAGGAACAACGAAGGCAAGACATAGAAGTCAAAAGACAGAAGGTCATGATAGCTAAATGGTTGCTTGAGATGTACACAGCCTAATAGCTCCGGATAGTCTACAGACAATTCGACAATAGAAGGAATGATGTGATCCTACAATGTAGGAAGGAATGGGCAGCTCACAGCATCAGATACCACTATAAAACCCGCATGGCAAAGTATGGTAAGTCTCTAGATAACAGAATCTTGATCAAAACCCCTCTAGCGTTGAACATGGTGTCTGTGTTCCTGCATGACCCGATGGAGGAGAGAGCGAAGGAAGACCTAGTGGCGTTTATGGTGAAGGCGCACGAGAAGAGTTTGATGATACACAGCTTTGTGGTGTACTATGAACGTATACTATGGATACAGAAACGCATGAAAGAGATCACCATGTCCAACCAACACAGAATGGAAGTGCTGGATATCCAGTGGGAGCAGGAGCAGGCTAAGATGCTACAATTCTGCATGAGCAAGAAGAAGAATAAGAAAATGAACACCCTGTTTAAAAAACTGAACCAGTTGGATGATAAGATAAAGTATAAGATAATCAGGTCATACCTTGAGAAGTGTAAGATGAAGCATGCAGTCAAGTTCTTTGAGTACAGGAAGATGTTGGCTCAGTCCAACATTGACCTTGGTGTGTTCCTGCATTAGATTAAGAAGAGGTCGGAGAGTGAGAAGATACTTGATAACTATCTGTTCAAGGGTATTGATTCTACCATTCTTGATGTTAGTCTTAAGTATGCTTAGAATGAGTTTTAGAAGGAGGAGGAGGAGCTTGCTAAGGCAGCCAAGGAGGCTGAGTAGGATAAGAAGAAGGGTAGGGTTGGTGGGAGAGGAGGGGCTAAGGCCAAGGGAGAGGGGAAGAAGAAGAAGGGTAAGAAGAAGGAAGTTGAAGAATAGGAGGAGGATATATATGTGCCAGCCCCTATGTATTAGAAGTCCAAAGGTCCACCTTAGTTCTTATTCATACCGTCTTAGGAGACGATGTAGATGATGATTAGGAAGGCATGTTTGGTTAAGAAAGCTGAAGATATTATCATATTATGAACTAGTTGGGGGGTATTCACAGGTGCCATTGGTTAGGTTTGGAATGAGTCCTAAGTTGGCATGCCAGGCACATTTGGTTGGACTATAGGAAGTGCCTTTTGGTTCTGGTGGGGTAGGGTTGACATGCTAAGATGGGCTGGGTCTGGATCAACTTTCTTTGGGTTTTTGTTGATGTTCTGTGGTTTGGGTTTTGCTGCTTCTGGTTCACGTTATGGGAATAGCTGTGTTGTTTGGGTAGAGTCTTTGGGGAATTCACTAGGCTTTTCTGAAGCTTACTGTGTTGACATGGGCACCTTATTTGTGAAGGTGCTCTCCCCAACTTTGGGTATTTTGACCAATGACGTTTCATTTTCACTCTCACTACCTTCTTCAGACTCTGACTCTTCCTCCTCATCTGACTCAGTCAGGTTTCCCTACCCACCAGGCTTAGGTGGGATCATAGGGTTCTGAGCATTCGTTACAGGTGCCCCACCAGGTTAAGCCCCCTACGGTACCCCTGGTTTACCTGGAGCACCCCCATTAGCAAGTGGAGGCTACTTCTAGTTTGGTTATGGTTTCCCTTTAACTGGTGGTTTTGGTTAGTTGGGTGGTTTCTTGCCACCTTTACTTGGCTAGGCTCCCATATTTAATAATGAAAAGTAAATTAAATTTAATCCTGTAGAATAAATTATCATTAATTAAAATGAATTATCAATGATGATATCCAAAAATCAATATACCATCTTTCGGGACTGAAATATTGATGATTGATTGTTTCTGATCTCAAATTCATTGACTGTGCCACCTGCTCGACCTCTTGTGAGTCAGCTCCATGAAGAGCAGGGTTATTTACCAAATTTAAATTAGTTTAATCAAGGGATCGGTACTTAGAGACTTCTGGGAAGGGAATAAGATTGGATTTATTTTAATTCGATTGGATTTTTAATAGAGACTCTTGGGGGGTGGGGGGTAAGTTTTATTAATAAAATATGAATAAAACATTCACCTTTTCACTCTATAAAGAACGGGAAAGCACGGTTACAGAGGATGATGTCAAGTAAGCACCCACCCACATCGCCATTCACCCCACCCTTGCTCACACTCATAAGCCCCTCCGAATTAACCAACTATGGTATAGCAACACAATCAGAAGCTGTTGTAAGGAGTCAAACAAGCATCCGGTAGGATAGCTATTTGAACCATACATCAACGAACGTGATGGCATGAACAAGATCCTTAACGAAAGCACTGCACCCTCCTCCCCCAAGGCATAGCACCATGTAAGCCAACCACCCATCACAGACCCATATAGTATGACTAGAGTGAGATTAGTCTTCCAGTTGACCATGGTCCATAGCAGAGGAAGCACCATTAATTAACAAAACACACTTCAAAAGTCAATAACATGTTCAAGTTAATGAAAAAACTAGAGAGGGTTTAGAATAGAAGACTGTACGGCCCTAAGGTTAACTGGTAGAAATCGCCTTTGAGACCTGATATAGACCCACATGCAGCTAAGTATCTGTAGAACTAGAGTATTGGAGGGTTGTAGAATATATCTAAGAATAAATTCAACCATTCCCCTTTCCTCACCAGTTCCAAATCACATAACTTATCCATGAGCAAAAGTACTAAATTGACTAATATCAACACCAAATGATCAAGCACAGCACAGAAGTATGGAGTATCCAGAAACCAAATTGAGCCTCATTAGGTACTTAAAAACCCAGAAATTCAATAGGCCACAAGTCATAGAGCCAGTATGATCAATCAGATATCCAAAAAGTAATCCATGCCAAACTATCGAGAGTTTCACAGAACCACAGAGATTAACCCAAAACCAAAACAATCCAAACCTGCCATCAATTATGATAGCATGATAGACAAAATGGGAGAGAACAGTTTACTCAGAATGACTTTCTTTGACTAGTAGAAGCGGAATAGTAACAATTGTCCGAAGTACAGGGTTGTGGAGACCAATGGGGGTCTGGCAAAACTCAAGTCATAAGGTAGGTCGTATTTTGTACCTAGCACTAAACGTGGGTATTTGGCTAACCAGCTCTAGATGAACAACTAGATTCATGGGATGGTCAGTAGTACTAAGCTGAGTCCTGTTCAGAGGAGTGGGGAGGTTACTTAGAGGACATGGAGGAATGGTAATATGCCAGGTCTGTCAGCTCATCATACACCCAGTAAATCGCTCACTGCATCAACCAACAACATCGGCCTTATGATATCCAATCTAAGTCCTAAGGGTAACGGCAGGCTGTAAAAAATGAAGTACAATGCAAGTCCTGGTATCGGGGTGTACAATCCTAAACTAGTGAATAAAAGTGTTCCAAAGGTACAGTTCTAGAAATAGGTGCACTATGAGGAAAAGCTGTAAGATCTCAACATGGGTGATGGCATCTACGTTCATCAAGGGTAGCTCAGTCCTAAGGATATAGTGCAGTAATAGATCAAGGTACCTGACTTGAATAAATAACTACCCAGAGCATCTAAAGGGTCCATGTTCCATGCCTTCCATCTATAAGAGTTAGAAAAGTAGAAGGTAAAGGCTGAGCAAGCAGCAAGGGAAGCATAATACTAGATGGCATTAGGGAAGGAAGAGAGAATACGAGTTCAAGAGGTGAATCTGAGTGATGAGGAGATTGAGAGAGTCTATAATATCAGAGATGTGTTCAAGAAGAGAATTAAAAATCTCAAAAATGTGACTGTGAAGTTAGAGCACGATAGAGGTTATAATAAAAGAGATGAGTGATTTGAGATAGATAGAATTTATATATTTAATTCACTTTTCTGCATGCATCTAGGCTTTACCCACCTTGGGAACTTTGACATCTAGGAAAATGACAATGCATGTGATGTCGTCGATCACCTCCTCCTCACTCTTCCATTTCAGGTATGATTCCTTCACAATATTCTCTGCTGCCTTCTCAGCATTCTTTGTTTGGTAGTGAGGGAACACTATTTCAGCGATCTACTGGTTAGAGAGGAACTCCCACACCCCATCACTAGCAAGCACAATGAAGCAATCCTCCTTCACTAACTCAACCTCTCTGATCTCAGGGTAGGGAGTAACACCTACTAGAGCTGCAACTGAGTCACCCATGGATCTTGACATAGCAAGACCTGGGATATCCTATGACTTAAGCCACACTCTGTATGGCCCAATATCCTTGCCTTGACTATCTTTAAATGTGTCTATCCTCCCTCCATATTTGAGGATTCTCTACTTCTCATCAGGTTCATCTGGCTTATGATCTCGCGATAGAGGATGTGTGATAATTTCTATATAGGGGGTGAGGGTAGGGTAGGCTTACTGTTGTTGGAGTAGGTGACTAGGATGGCTCTGGAATCACCTGTGTTGGCACAGTACACTCTGTTAGCAATGATGAGTAGCGTCACACAGGTGGACCCACTGAACTAGATATCGAAGTCAAGGTTGTAAAGTTGGTCATTACAGTCAAGGAATGAGTTAATGAGACCAGATCTGATATCCTGACTATCAGGGAATTCACCATCTTTGGTAGCATCGAGTGAGTTTGATGACTCATTTCTGAGTAGTTTCCCCAGCTCTTGTTTGATGAATGTTGACACATCTCTCCCATTCACCCCGTGGCCATCACAAACACCGAAGTAGTGGATGTACTTATGAGCATTGAATCTGGCCAGTGTGAAGTATGAATCTTGGTTAACTTTATTAGGGTTTGATGGCATCTACCCAGTTTTAGTAGCAAATGAGAATTTAGTCACGTTGTTCTGGAATTCCACCTTTTGTTTTGTCTTCCCATTAGATGAGTATGCATTATCTCCCATCGACTTGGTCTCTTGCTATTGTCCAACACTGTCCCCTGTTTCTGGTGCGGGTATGTGATGCTTCTTCTATGACATCTTGCCCAACTTAGCCATCTTGCCTTTACTCTATGAGTTCACATCTGGTGTCTGTTACTTCTCCGTGTGACCTGCTGGCTGTACTGCAAGACCTTGTAGCACCTACTAGTTCATAGCTTGTTGGTTAACAATCTAGGTAGGTTTTCTCCTATGAAATACCTACTTCTAGGGGTTTAGTTACTACTAAGGATGCTCATTCTATCCTTATGCACCACCAACAGGTTATAGGTTAAACAAGTTCTACTTTCCAGGACTCTACCCATGTGATGCCTTCTTCATATGTCCCTTCTTCTCCTCATGGCCATGCCCATGCCTATGTCCTGACCTTGTCCTAGCTCTTTTCATACTCCCACTCCCCCCTTTAGTCTTCCTCTACTATGATGCTGTATTCTACCCACTCTACACCAATGTCTTCTACAGGAAAGGACTCTAAGGCTGGTAGCTATACTTCTTCTTCTCCATATGCATTTACATCTACCCCTGCTTACCAATGGGCATCTGCTCATTAGTGCCTCCTATATCAGAGAATGATGAATTAGGTTCATTGTTTTTATAGTTGTTCCTGTTAGAGTTAGATGACTGCATCTGAGAGTTCTTCTGCCCAATGCCTTACCCTGACAGAGTTTATGGAAGGTAGTTTTAGTTGTTGTTCCTGGAAAGACTGTAATACAACTGCTGAGCTGCCATGTTCCGATTGTTCTTGATCCTCCCACCCTGCATGCCACGCTTCTTCTGTGAGCTGGAGTATGCTTTCTTGATGTCGAGGAGAGAGCTTTTATCCTTAGTGGCAGCAGTAATAGTGTTGACATGGTTAACATTGTTTACACTGCTCATATCAAAACTCTTATCTGAGGGGGAGGGATCCATCACAAACACCGAAGTAGTGGATGTACCCAGTTTTAGTAGCAAATGAGAATTTAGTCACGTTGTTCTGGAATTCCACCCTTGAGTTCACATCTGGTGTCTGTTACTTCTCCGTGTGACCTGCTGGCTGTAAAACTCTTATTCTTGACTCTCCTACGGTTCGCAGGTTTATTCATCAGCATATCTGAGTCAAAATTTTTCTAGCAGTTGGTTGATCCAATCTCAGCACCATGGTTCCTACTAGCGGTACGTGAATTACTGTTATCTCTCTTCTTTGGTCCATAGGTAGACTTTGAGGGTTGTTTCATATGATTTGGGATTTGGTCATCGAAAGAATAGTTTCTCTTGCCCAGTATC
>JAGYYM010000039.1:0-15243 GCA_021439955.1 Certesia quadrinucleata | reverse complement strand
CCTCAAAGCCACGAGAGTTTTCTGATCCATTAAGTATTGGGAATGCGGCTGTTTCTCTCGATGAACCTGTTCGTGTTCGTCGGCGACATCGTCGTTCCACTGCACGCGCCAAAAATGTAAAGAGTGGTCATGAAGGGAAAGAAAAAGGTCGCAAAAGTCACAGACGTGTTCTACACACGACTCTTCCTATTCCTGAGTCTTATAGTCGTCTTGTACAGGAGAAATTCATGGTCGCAAAAGAGCGAACTGATGAAGAAACAAAAAAGATTGCTGACGCCGCGAAATCAATGTTAGAATCTGAATACGTTGGGGCACATGCTAGGGAATACCTTTCGGAGCTAGTGGCTATTTCGGAAGGAATTATGAAGATAAATTGGTACGACGTCAGCGAAGGATCTTTCAAGAAGCTTGTTGATCGAAATAGAGCTTTGCTATTGGAAATCGCTACTTTAGAGAGTTCAATTTCTCCCGGAAGTGAGGCTGCTCCCCGAGTTTCTGCTGAAGTGAAGCGATTGATATCTAGACAAATATTTGAAACGTCCCGCGTCATGCGTCTACTGGAGTATCAAAGAGTGAAACAGAAGCAGATGGGTGATATGATCAGTCGTCAATATGTTGCTGCTCCGAAATCTAAGAAAAGTTCGAGGAAGCCACCGATTGCTGTTGAAGACGTCGCAGACGCAGAACCAGTTGCAAAGAAAGTTCCTTCAGCGACTGAGACGGACGATGATGATGTCGCATATGCAAGCAACGATGAAAAGGGGCGCACTTCGGATATGCTTGATCATTTGACGCGTAATCGTGTGAGGCGCCTATCTAGAGAATCTCCAATCGATGATAAAACTCGTCGACTTCTCGAAGAGACGACGTCTGTGCTTGAATTAGAAATCAGCAGAGCTGATTCAGGTAAATCTGTGGTCGATATAGGTGGTAGTTCGAGTGTCTCCAAAGACGATGTCACTATTTCTTCGGGCCCGTCGCCGGTTAATTTGAAGGGGGCATTTTCAGTCCCGATGCCGGCTCAGGCTGAAGTTCGAGAAGCTGCAGCAAGTGCTAAAAAGCCAAAAAAGAAAAATTTACGTCATTCGACTGGAAATGAAGACGAATTTTCTGTAATTGACTCTGTTTGTCGTGAAGAAGTCGGAGTCATGTCTCCGCTTGGCGTGGTTGTTCCTTCTAATCGTCGTCACACCCTCGCTGTTACTCCGATAGCATTAGAAGATGAAAGTAGTGAAGGAACAAATGATGCTGATGATGATGAAACGAAAGACGAGGATGAGCATGAGGGCAATTCACGTATTTCAGTTACTTCGGATATTCCTCCCCCTCTAAACCTTCCGAAAGATTCAAGTGAATTGACGTCGCCTGCAATATCACCTGGGATTCTTCCTCGTAGTCCCGGTGGTGTTTTAGCAAATCGAAGAGATTTCACGAAGGTTGCCCCTCTTCGAGAAAGGGATGCTGTTAAGAGCCCAATGAGCACCGGGAGTTGTGATGACGTCGAAGAAGACTCTCGTTCGTTGGGCTCTCGATCGCGCCAATCTCCTTTACCTTCTCTGGTTCCACCTATTGGACCCTTACTTCCCAGGAGACAGATATATTCTGGATCTCCTAGTCAGGGTGCTTCACCTCGCACTGTAGCGAGTGGGAGTGGTGGCTCAACGGACGGAATAATGCTGCATCGCACGATTCGATCTTTGTCTCCATCCCGCTCTTCCCCTGGTAATTTTCCTCCTCCAGGTGTAGGACGAGTGGGTCAGGGAGAGGATCTCTCTCAGCGCTCGCGTCCATTTCGTACTCCTGGAACCTCTGCACCAGGGACACCTCGTACTCCGAGATCTTTATCGCGGCGACTACCTGGTCATGAGCCATCGTCTGGTCTACATTCAAACTATGATAGTGGAGTTGATGACGATTACTTACATCCTGAAGCGCTTATGTGTCGCATTTGTGAAGAGTATGTGTGGATGGAGAACCTCGCAACTCATACTCAGTGGTGTATTTCCAGTACTCGGTTTAGGAAGGGCCTTGAGAAATGTGATACTGCGATGATTCATATTTCGAAAGCGCTGGAGGCTGATGAGAAAAAGCTCACGCGTCTCATGCAGCGACACAGGGAAGATTCTCTGTCCGCGATCGCAAATTTCCCAGCCTTCGGTGTTGAAGATGACCAAGGCGTTCCTGACGAAATATCTGGTATGGTAAGGAAGACAATGCACCTCGTGGACGAGTTGATCTCTCTCGCAGTATCATCGGTAACGATTCAGGGATGCGACAATATCGAAGTAGCCCAGTCGATGCTGGTTAAACTTCGGTCATTAACTTACGGGGATGCAATGAGACGTGATCCTTTGTCTCTAATGAAGAAGGAGGAAACTAAGTCTGAGACTCTGCGAAAGGAGCGTCAATCTGATAAAGAATTGCGTTCAAAATCAAAATCTTCGAAAAGAACGAGAAGTCGCAGCCGTGCATCTGAAAAGGGACCAGATCCTGTGGTCAAGGATCCGTTAAATCTTCTCAAAGTATCGGAATTGAAAACGGAGAGAAAAAATAGCGATCCTCTAAATTTACTTGGAGGATCTCGACGCGGAAGTGGTGGAGCTGCCTCGACTGCAGATGCTGACGCGTCTGAGAAGACTGGTGTAAGTAGTGACGACCGCAATGATGACGTTGCTATGGAGGAAGTTGTTGATGAGTCCGCCGTAAAGTTACGGAGTCGTGAACATCGTTTATCTTCTATTCGAAAGTCCATCTTGAGTGCTTCAAAGAAACTGGAGGACATTTTGCTGATTAAGATTGATATTTTGATCGACTTCGAACGTCTCCCTGAAGAATTTCGAAAAATTCCACTCCCAGCGACCCATTCTACCCATTCTAAGAATTCACCGAGTTTGAATGCCCGAAGCCGTGTGTCGAGTATCGACAAAAAAGATATGCAGGACGCAGTTTCCGCCGCGTTTGATGTCATGGACACTTCTTCGGAGGTAGGTGGTAGCGCCGATGTGGTATCTAGTTTGCATCCCCAAACACCGGCCGATATTGGTTTGGAAAACGATCATTTGATTTCTATTCACGATTTTGAATTCATCAAACCAATTAGCCGAGGTGCGTTTGGTTCTGTGTACCTAGCGCGTTGGTTGAAGACAAATGATGTTTTTGCCATTAAAGTTATATCGAAGAAAGTAATGGTAAAGAAGAATCAGGTGAAAAATTTGAAGAATGAACGCGATATTATGGCTCAATCGAACAATCCGTTTGTTGTTCGTCTATACTTTTCTTTCCAATCTCGAGATGATCTATTTCTCGTGACGGAGTACGTCCCTGGTGGTGACTTAAGATCTTTACTGGATAACTTAGGGGCATTTGAAGAGAGAATGGCGAAAATGTACCTGGCAGAGATAGTTTTAGCTTTGGAGCATCTACACGGTTTGGGAAACATCCATCGTGACCTCAAACCTGATAATATTCTTGTTGGAAATGATGGTCACGTGAAGCTGACTGACTTTGGGCTTTCTTATGCTGGTCTCATGGATCGAACTATGCATTCGAACCTCGAAACTTCGGGACATTTCTCCACTAATCATCGTCGATCCATTATGAGTGATGGCTCCGACTCGACGAGTGATTCTGGATCTGAATCGGGCAAATCCGTCTCCCAAATGTCCGATGTGTCTGGAAAGTCGGAACAAAATGTTCCGGCAATGAATGTCGGAACTCCAGACTATTTGGCTCCCGAAATTCTGCTGGGAACAGGTCATGGCTACACCGTAGATTGGTGGGCTTTGGGCATCTTAGCTTTTGAATTCATGATTGGAATCGCTCCATTTAATGCGGGATCACCAGAAGAAATTTTTGAAAACATTGTATCTCATGAACTCTGGTGGCCAGATGAACAGTTTATCTCAAACGATGCCATAAACTTAATCCAGCGTTTACTGGATTTCAATCCGGCCACTCGTCTTGGTGCACGTGGGGCAGAAGAAGTGAAGAATCATCCGTTCTTCAAAGACGTGAACTGGGAAACTCTTTTGGAGGAACCTGCAATCTTCGTACCGAATCTAGAAGATATCACAGATACGAGTTATTTCGATCCTCGTGGCGCTACCGATTTCTCCATTGATACTGCCGGAGTTGTAGGGCAGCTTGATGATTTTATACCCTCTACCGATGATGTGGACTTCTTTGACAACTTCGCCTTTCGTAATGTTGAATCTTTGGCTATTTTGAATGCTGAGGAGGCCATGCGAGTTAATGATTATATTGCTTCTCACACTCCTGGCTCTCAATCACAGCAGTGGCCAGGGTCTCCAGTGGTAGACTCACCGCGCTCAATTTTATTTCCTAGTTCGGGTATTTCGTCGAGTGCTTGCGATACCCCAGACTCGCTTGGATCAAACAGTCCTCGTTGTGACTCTCGTGATCCTCACGTTGTCCTGGATCGGCGGTTATCCGGCCCAAAGTCTGCGGCAACTTCTGCGGCAGGATCTCCTGGAGTTCCTTCGAAACAATCCGACACTCAAGACTTTTTCTTAAAGTCTAGAGCGCCTCACCTATTTGGTTCATCATCAAGCTTGGCATCGTTAGGATCCCCTGGAAGGGTGGGAGGAGTACTTACCATGGGAAGCAATTTCTCTGGAGAGATGAGCAGTCCATTCGCGAATTCTTCTTCTGGATTTTCTGTGGACTTTTCTGACACCCGTGGCATGGATAAGGGCTCTCCATCTTCGTCTCTCTATCAACGTGGCGGTGGCTCGAGGAGTAGGTCATCTTCGAGAGACTCAACAATTGATTTGAAAAAGATAGATGCCCGTGATGGAATCGGCTGTGAAGAAGTTGTTGACATGGATGAAGATGCCGATCATTCTGTGATCAAAATTCGTTCTCGTGGTGTCCGTCCTCGTCGCCATATGAATCCATTAAATGACGAGAAAAACGATGCTCCCATTCCTCGCGTTCCCTCAAAGCTGTTATCATCCTCGTCTTTGATGGTTGACGGAAGTGACTCTAACGATTCTTTGAGTAGACTTGGATCGGAGGCAAGCATTTGTTTCGCTGCCGACTGTCCTTCGTTTTCTGAAAGTAGTGACTTGGATTTCAGTGACTTAGAAAAACCCGACAAATCCTTTAACAATTCGTCTTCTAACAATACCATTATTGGAAAATCAAAGAACTCTGGTGAGAAAAGGAGCGTCAGTGAAACAGAAATAATTACAAAGCAGAAGTCGATGAATAAGGAATATCGGCGAAAGAGTAGCTCATGATCTGGTCTGTGTTATTCGGTGTATTGACGAATGACATATATGTCATTACTTATGCCAGTTTGTGGATAGAATCGACAATACACTGATCTACAATTATCAATTTTGTTTTTTATGAGAAGAGCGCCTGTGCCTCCATTACTATCAAGAGTAAGTGACGAGCTTATCTCTGCAGAATTTCTTCCTCCGAGGTGCTCAATTGACACAGACGCAATTCGAAGAGAGTATATGCGAGAGTTATTACGGAAGAATACTTGCGTAAATTTTTCTTCATCGCTTTGAATGGAGATATGGAGATCTTCCTTGCAGAACTTTGCTTTCGCGAGCTTGCGAAACACTTCAACGAGCAGCTCTTCTGCTTGAAGACCCCGCAAACATTGCTTGGAAGAAATAAGTTTTCCAATAATTTTCGAGGAAATATTATCGATCTCTAAAAGACATTCACTTGCTTCCATATTCACCCCTTGAATAAGACTCCAAATCAGAGGATATTCCCTAGTCTTCAACCACGGGAGACTATCGTTAAGCCCTGTATCGCCTTTTAAGAGAATACAGGCAACTAACTGATTAAGAATCCCCGCAAAAAGTTTGATATCATTTTGATGCTGAAGCAATAGAGAAATATCCGCTCTATTGTTCTTATCCTCCATCCACATTCTTTCCAGAATAAATTGTGTCAGCGATTCTCTAGCAACATGGAAAAACTCGGAAGATAGAACATTATAACTGCGAGGAAGCCTTTCTCGAACCATCAGAGGACAGCTAAGCTCTGAAATTTGAACAATTTCCTTCAGAGAAGGCTGCATGTGTCTTTTTTTTTTTGAAACTCTCGATCAAGAGCCAAGTACTAGTGAGCTCAAAATGACCTATAAGTACTTGGTGGTCCTTCCAAGAATGACCGGGACCACTCCCAAAAGGAAGAAAAGAGAAATACGAGACCGAGGATGACTTCTTATTCTTCCACTTTCAACTTTATGGGTGGATCGAAAAATGCGGCGAGCACATCGAAGCATTCAAAATCGGAAAAGATTGAAAACAGACAGAAGCGCTTTTTTGAAAAAAGAGTTACTGCGAGTCGGCCTTTGAAAGCCCCTGAAGATAGAGAGAGCAAATTAAGCACCCTTCTCTCCAAATCAGGAAAATCTTGTAAGTCTAGTCAAGGTTTAGATATCATGTCTCTTCATAAGACGATGAAGAAGAGAAGTGACGGGGTATCGGAAGATGGCTTTCTCGATAGAAACAACCTAATTCATAAAAGTGAAGTCCCTCGAAAACTTGAACACAAGAGAAGGGAATCTTCTTTTGCATGGGATATTCCGAAGGCAAAGAGCGTCGGAACACCTCTGAGAATCCCTGAAGAAGATCTCTTTTCGGACATGTTTTCTTCAAGCAGAGGTTTTTCCCTAAAAGAACATACGGAAAGATACGAAGCTGCGGCGGGAATCAGATCGCAACCTTTAGGACAGAGCTTTGAAGATCGTAATACTCCATTGTCTGGCTGGATTCCTCAAGAAATCTCTCCTATGAAAGAGAAGCAAGAAGTGAATGAGTTTCTCGATTCTGTTAACGGCGATGATTCTTTGTTCCTGGAGTTCGATCAGGAAACCTTCCTCAGGGAAAGGTTAACATCCTCCGGACACGATATGTTCGGAATATCCAAAAATGAATTCGGTAAAAATCCCCCTGCTCGTGGGAATGGTTTGGAAGTTGAGAGTATCACGATGGAGGAAGTCCAAAGATCGCCTTCTCAGGGCCTAATGCTTCTTTCTGATATCGCAGAGATAGAAGAAGATTCTCGACACTCGACTCCAGAAAGTCCGAAGCTGACCGAAGAAGGATCCTCCTCAGTTCCACCTAACCCGAGCGTTCAAGCTAAACAAAATCGACAGATTCCTCGAAAAGTTCGGCGGGAACTCTTTTCTGGAGAGGAACAATGCATAAAAGATAATAGTCCGAGACCAGTTCCGCTTTTTGATGAAATGTGGTCGTAAAAAATTAACTTTACCAAGTTTATCATTACTTAAAGTCTAGGGAGGAGGTGGCGGCGGTGGTCCTCCTGGGGGTGCAGGTGGTGGTGGCGGCGGCGACGACGACGTTGCTGCAGGTACAGGCGGCGGCGGCGGCGGCGCTGTTGCTACTGCTGGTGCAGGCGGAGGCGCTGATGCTGCAGGTGCAGGCGGAGGCGCTGTTGATGCTGCAGGTGCAGGCGGAGGCGGCGGCGCTGTTGCTGCTGCAGGTGCAGGTGGAGGCGGCGGCGCTGTTGCTACTGCTGGTGCAGGCGGAGGCGCTGTTGCTGCAGGTGCAGGCGGAGGCGCTGTCGCTGCAGGTGCAGGCGGAGGCGCTGTTGCTGCAGGTGCAGGCGGAGGCGGCGGCGCTGCCGCCGCATTCACAGGAGCGGGCGGGGGTGTAACTCCTGGTTCAGATGCAGGAGGAGGCGGAAGCTCTCCCACACCTCCATCAGCAGCCGCATATCCGGCATCTTTCACAGATTCCGACGACGGAGGTGGCGGAGGAAGAGATTCTCCTCCAGAACTAGAAGCCGCTGGCAGAGAATTATCTGAGGTAGCCTTAGTAGAGCCATCTTTTTGATCCTCCATCTTCGGAGGTGGTGGTAGGTTAGCAACAGAGATATCGCTTCCACCAACATCACCACTAGAAACCACTTTTCCACTCGCAATATCATTGACTTCGGAATCCTGCATAGCGATTGTTTCATCTACTTTCTTCGCTTCCTTCTGAACAGCTTCAGCGCTTTCGATAGCGTTTAGTTGAGAATGAGCAGACACGGAATCGATTAATTTCGATTTAGCTTCCTTTTCCTTCAATTCACTTGCCTCGGCTTGTGATCTGCGACGGCGCTCCTCCCTCAGAGCTCTCTGTACCGTTTCCGATCTTTCGAATTCAAGAATCTTTTTGAACTCTCGATCAAGATTGTTGCCCATGGATTCGACAATGAGCGCCTGCTGACGACCATGCACACTCTCTCTCAGTTTTCTCGATATTCTAGACATTAAGTTCGAGACCATCTTAATCTTCTCATATTCTTGATGACTTTTGCCCGTTAACTCTAACAAGGTCGAGAATAGGACATTGTAGTTCTCGACACGAGTTAATGGCGAACGTAGAAGCTCATCCAATGTTTTTCCCATCATTTCTGGCTGCTGCTCGGTCTCGAACAAGAACGTCTCCGCCGAAGGAATACGACGCAGTTGCGCTAAAGTCTCCACAGCACGGTTGTAGTTCTCGATATATGGAGGAATAGCTGACTTCATCGGACGCGTGTACTTGGACAAAACATCTCCAATGAACATAATCGGCCAGTGAGCGAATTCATCTTCTAGATCATCCAAAAATACTTTGTGAAACTTATACAAATCTTCAACATTGCCCATTATACGATCAACCTTCTCCTTTGTGAAACCTTGTTGACCAGCCTCCACTGCAGCTCGAAGTTTAAACAAGAAAAATCTCACAATAAGGAGCAAGTTTTTCACATAAGTCTTCTCTGACGACACAAGCTCCCTGATTGTAACATTTCTCTTCCTCAAAAGACGAGTCTGTGAGGTCGCCACTGATGCAGCGGACAACCTCTTAAGTTCTCTCCGATTAAGCCATCCGCGAACACGACGTTGAATAGAAACAATAATATCCACATGAGCTTCATAGAATGCAAGAGGACTTGCATCCGACATCTCTTCTTCGTCTTCTCCGTCCGACGGAGGTCCCATCGAATCTCTCCGACCAGGAGATGAAGTTCCAGCTCGCCGACCTGAAGCAGCCAGCCATCCTTTATGATCCATAATGATGTCAAGTTGCTCATCATATCCTTCAACGAGATCTCTTGAAGTCACAAACTGATTCGCTGTCTGAGTCGCAGCATTCGCTTGTGCTGCCCGAGAAACTTCAAGGTGCCGTTTCAAAACGAAAGGATCAAGAGTCTGAGTCGCGGACGAAGTACAAGATCGTCGCGTCTCTTCAAGAATGCATGGATCAGTCTGAATTTCTATACTTGCACGATCACTGCTGCCGTAGTTTGCACGCTTCTCAGCATAAATCAGCCTCTCTTCCAGTTCCCTTACACGCTCGTTAGCTGTTTTTCTGGCATTATAAGCATCCTCTTCAGCGTCTCTGAGAGTTTCCATTACATGCTGCAAATGATTGGAACTAGTTTGTGCTGAATCTGCCGCCATATGCTCAGCAACCTGAACCTTCTGTAGCAGGCGTCGACGCTCCTCATCCCATACCCGAACAGAATCAGATCTTTCAACTTCCATACGAGCAATTTGACGCTCCAAATCTCCAATCTGCTTGTTACAACGAGTAGTCACATCAACTAATGCTTCATTTTGACGAGATAACTCAGTACATTTGGCACGATCACGGGAAGCTTCATTCTCTGCAATTTCCATTCTTTCCTCCGCAGAAGAAAGGGCGCGACGCAGCCGCTCAACCTCTCGAGTAAGCGCCGTCTGCGCTTCATGACCCTTCTCCACAGTCTGAGTCAAAGACGCAATCATTCGATCTTGAACAACAGCCGAAGTGCGAAGATCGCTGTCCGCGGTTGGAGAACCGCCATTACTATAGGGGGTTTCCGCTCTAGGAGATCGCGGGGAAATAGGGGCAAATGCTGGGGACGATCTTTGAGAATGGCGCGACTGAGAAGACAAATCCGCAAGACCACTGATAGTCATCGGTTCAGATCCTTGAAATATCGGAGTATCGCTGCGATTACCAACAATAGGAGCCTGACTCGGTCCAACACCCGTGCCATAATGCGGCACAGGAGAATAACGTCGCTCTGGTGTGGACACTTTAGGAGAGAAAGCTCTATTACCATCGGCAAGAGCGGGAGCGGTACGAGATCTGGGAGAAGGAGGGGCATATTCGGACACTCTTCCAGTGTTTCTCGACGCTCGAGGAAGAACTCGAGGAGACATTACGAGAGGAGGGGGACCACCAACTGCCCGTTTCGTTTCGGAGAGAGGTTGATTGTACTCCAACGTTCGTGACACACCCGCACTACCACGAGGGGAAGCAACAGAACCCTGCAGCGGTCCAGGGCTCCTTGTGTAAAGCGATGACATTCGTTTCCTCAGTCAAAGCAGCAGTCTCAGTCTCTCTTATGAATCGAGGTCGAAGTTGCCAGGATGAGAGATCTAAATATGACGCCTCCATTCCAGCAGTTGAAGAGCAAGCCCAAGTCCAGCTTGACGGACTTGATGATTTTTCAAAAATTCAAGACAGTAACGTAACAAAGTTTACAAAAGTTTACGAAATCGGAACACCTGTTACCATTAAAATTCCGGGATCTTTTTGCTCGTGTCTGTACATAAGAGATAGAGTTGGTTTAGATGTTTGGAGGAAACGATGAGTGCGGTGTTATCGACGTATAGGAAAATCTTGCGGCAAATGCAGTACTATCCATCTATTCATCGATCGAAGATAAGAAACGAAATACGGTTGTGTGAGTGCCGTTGACATCATGGCGTTGTTGATGATTGGCTTGATCTTTCCTAACGTTTTTTCCTTTATTGACTCTTCTTTTGATACGTGCGTTTCTTTAATTTGCAGCCTACCGCGAATCTATGTCAGAGTCTGACCCGGAAAAAGTTAAATCTCTAAGAGAACAAGCGGAAAATGGATTGGAGCGTTTGAAGCAGTACAGTTTTTCTCGAAATCCTGATAAAGTGGACTGGGGAATAAAAGTGTAAGATTTTTAGAAAAATAAATTTTATCCATCCTAATTTTAATTACTCCTATGCTCGAGACGCAGATGAAGGCGCAGGAGACATTGCCTTTAACGCCTGTTCACGACTAGGTCGGAAGGTGCAATGCTCTGCATATTCCAACTCCTCAGTGTTGACAACATCGGGATCAACATGTCGAGTAATTGGAGTAGAGAGTCGCTCCACAACATTGCCCCGAGCACTCTGTTTGGTAGAACTTCCTCCTCTACGACTTATCTGTGGACGGAACGTACACCCATCCAACGCCGTCTCTAACTGCATTTCTTCCGCGTTCTTTCGTTTCTCTTCCCAAACGATGCTCTCTCGATAGAGACCCTCATATACATCACCACCCATAGCCATTCGCTTCTTCTTTGCCAATTCCTCACTCTTTTCAGACACAACGGGACGATGCAGAGGTTGAGAAGAATGCATATGCCCACGAGAACCCTCCGAGAAAAGCTCACCGACAGGTCCCTCCTGTCGCTCCTTCAGGCGCGTATCAACCAGAAAGCAAAACTCATCGAAATTAACTTCATCCTCGACGTCAGATATAATCGGCAAGATTCCGGGATGATATTCTTCAACAGCGCCAAAATCAGACTCAGCGGGAACAACCAGACCGTCGTTATCAGAATCCAATAATACGAAAATCTCGTTTAAAATTTTCTTCTTCTTCTTTTCCATCAACTTATTGGAAGTGTCATTGATGTAAGAACGATTCGCCATCTCCTGCAAGGTCATAACATGGTTCATCGCAGCACGTTCCTTATGCGAACGAATTTCCTCGCTCGTCTTGTACAAATACTCTCCAATCGGTTGACCGGCCGCATTTCTACGGAACTGAGGAGGCCGTCCAACTTTAGGGCGGAAAAACTCCTGTTTAGTTTCCGGATCCACCAATGCCTCCTCTTCCAGCTTCTGGATGCTGTCGTTGTGCTTCTTCTCACAAGCTAAACGCTCAACAAGGCTGCGTCGGGCATCATCACCACCATCGCTGTCACGAAGGCGCTGCGTTACAGATATATCGGGCTGGAAGGAGTACTCTTCAGGATACCATTGTTGATACTCTTGCTGGCGAAGACGACGACGCTCCGCATCCAAGTATAGCTGATCGAAATGAGATGCTTCGTCTTCCAAGCCATCTTCTGCACCGGCGTAGTACAGGCCAGTTCGCGACAGAATGCGCTCAGATTTCTCATTCACTTGAGGTCGGAAAGTGCAGTCACGCAATTCTTCCCTTTCACGTTCCTGCAGAGCCGCCTTGCGAGCTTCTACATCAGGAAGAGCGTCACGCCCCCCCAGTCTTTCCCAAGTATCCTTACGGTTCTTCAAACGTTGCGCGGCGTTCGAAATCACAGGACGAAACGTCAGTTCCTCATCCATAGCTTCCTTTTCTCTTCGTTCGGCAATTTTACGGTCCTTCTCGGCCTGAACCATGCGGCACTTTTCGTACAGATACTCCCCGTAATTCGCTCCAACTTTCTGGTCGACAGTGTTCAATTTCTGACTTCCTCTAGACATGCCCACCTTGTTATTTAAGATCTTTTCATTTTCAGCCACGACATGACGAACTTGCCTATCAGCAATATGTTTCTGACGGACATTCGCGTCAACAAACAAGCGTTCATGGACACTCGTTGGACCTTCTTTCTTCTTAGACCGTTTTCGCTCTACAATCTCCTTGCTCTTCTTGTCTACTTTGGGAACAAACTCAGAACCAGACGGCTTCTTCTTCGAAGACGAGTTCACAGAAGATCTTGAGTTTTGTAGAGACCCAGATCCACTAGTTCCGACGCTATTACGACCAGGATACAAGCGGTTAACCATATTCTGAGTTTGCTCTGGATTCAATTTCGCCGCAGCGGCAGCCTCGGCTTCCGCAGCCCTTCTCTTTTCAATAGCCTGCTCCATATTAGCACGAATGTGGGCCGACAAAGGAGCGACAACATGGGCACCAAGTCCATGGCGAGCAGTAAATTCCGCAGCAAGGTCTTCTGGTACCGAATTCTCACGAACAGTGATCTCAGCATTATTTCCCGCGGAAATCTCGACAGACATGAGCAAAAGCACGCGAGATTCAGAAGAGCGCTCACGACGCGCTGACGCGGAATAAGATCGCAAAGATCCACCAGCATTCGACGAAGAAGGGGGTTCCGACGTTGCTGGATCCCGAACTTTCTGGATAAGATCAGGGGTCGGCTCATCTTCCTTAGCGACTCGAGAATCAGGAGGAGATTGCGATAGCGGGGGCTCAACGAGACCGGATTTCAGAGGAGACACAGCTTTTTCGATATCCTTTTCTAAAGCTTCTCTTTGACGGTTCGCCAACGCCTCCTTCCTAGCCAAAACCTGTTGACGCCATAGTTCTCTTTCTTTTTCTTCCGCCTCAGCCTGTGTCAAGAAAGTATTGACATCACTCTCGGGGCCTTGTTCCTGCAGCTGTCGCTGCTCACGGACTGCAGTGGCTTCAAGAGCCTCCTCACGAGCCCGATTTTCCGCCTCAGCTATACGACGATCTGCCTTCTCCTTTGCAATGCGCTCTTTCTCAGCCTCCTCAAATCGCACATTTTCTTGCTGCAAACGATGCTGCTCAAACTCCTCCAGTTTTTCTTGATCTTCACGAATGGCTTCACGCTCCTTTGAAACCTCCTCCTCCGCAGCATGATCCACTTTTTCCTCCTCTTCACGCTTCTTTTTGGACAAATCATCTCGCGCCTCACGAGTCTGCTCCACTAGACGGGCTTCAGCCTCTTGACTAACTTGTTGACGCATGCGATCTTCAAGAGACTCCCGCTCAAGGCGCTGCCGTTGTTCGGACTCACGCTTCGCTATCCGCGCAGCAATCGCAGCACGTAGGTTTGACTCCGCCTCTTGCACAGAGAGGAGAACTTCATTATGCTTATTCTCATCAAGACCCATGACGGAACCAGGCAATGACGATACAGACACGGGAAGGGAGCTGCCACCACTCCTTACGGCATACGGACGAGGTTAACTATGCGAAGGAGTCATTGCTATATGCAGATGCGCCTCTACTCGCTGCCTCTGCCTCTGGCCGGAACCCGTAGTTGACTGGGGCTGTTTCAGATGAACTGTACGTCGACTGGGGATCTGCCGTTATTCCGCTTCGCTCATCAGTGGAGTGACAGAAGGCCTCCCCGTCTGTCACTTCCCGCGGGCGACAGGGTAACTCTGTATTGGGTATATACGGACGGGCAGGGACGGCAAGAAGGGAAGACGCTCCTCGAGCGCGCGCGTATCTACTTAAGGAACGCCAGTCTTTCTCCTCTTTTAGACATTGAGAGTAAATCAATGAGTATGTTTTTATCGCGTTCTACGTTACGTTTTAGTGCGGTAAGCCGTAGCGCGGGTTGTCCTTCGCGTCGTTGGATGTCCGCTGCGGTACAGGAAAAAGATGTTGTATTGAGAAACTCTTCGACGGTGACGGAGACAGGAGGGATTCCTTCCGAACATGTTGGTCGGACTGTTTTGGTCTATCAGCCAGCGAAAAACCCGATGCAGAGCGGTGTAGAAGGAACGAAACAGTATCGTCTTCAATTCGAGCAACCTCCTCGATGGAACAATCCTCTGATGGGCTGGACGTCGACAGCTGATCCTTTGTCGAACTTAAAGATGTCGTTTCCTACGGAGAAAGCTGCTTGTGACTTTGCTCGGAAAAATGGTTGGAAGCCTGTGACATGGAAAAATAAGACGAAGGCTTTGAAACCCAAGTCTTACTCTGATAACTTTGCATGGAAGGGGCCGAACGATAAAGTTCGTTGTTCTGACTATGAATGAACATGAATTTCACTGTATTTTAGTTAGAGTTGACCGCGCGTCTTTTCATTTTTTTTCTTCATAATTTAGACTTCTTCTGTTTGTTCATGAAAAATTTCATGACAGCTTCAGCACACTCATCACTAACCCATCTCTCCCTCAGAAGGTGAACTTCTTCATGCAGCGCCGCCCCAAGGTCCAGGCCGCGATTTCTGCGCATCAGAGCTTTGCACTCCTGCATCGCTCCCGCGGGCATTTTTGCCATAGCCTTAGCTCTCTTCATCACTTCCTACATGCATAACGACGTCCATGAAGAGGCACATTCATGAGAACACAGGAGCAAATACTCATTTACCGGGAACGACGTCAACGTACCTCTTCAAAATTGGCGGCAGGGAAAACGTCAGCTAACAGATTCGCGCGTTCAGCTTCAGCTGCATTCAGCTTTCTTCCCATCAACAACATCTCATTTGCCTTCG
>JAGYYM010000038.1:0-15431 GCA_021439955.1 Certesia quadrinucleata | reverse complement strand
TCCATCCCCAATTAAAAGGCAATCATGTGAGACCATGAAATCCTTCACAGAATTTTCTACATTACAGAGTTCTTAGTAGAGGATAATTAATTATTTTAATGTAGGATAAATACTAGATTAGATGTATAGAAGGATGCACAATAGTTGAAACCATATAGCTCAATTTTAAACATTCCTATATGCTACAACTAGGACCTGCACATCCTAAAATTCTTATCTCTGATCGCAAGTATTGCTATCTTTTGGATTAAACCTCGTAGAGGATGCTGAAGAAAATGAACTATATCCAAGGAGAAGGATAGAATTTGATAGGACCTTAGCTTCATAAAATACGACAATCCGGGAAGCTGTAGTGCTCAGAGTCAGGTTGGTAGACCCACTCATAGATCATGATGGCAATGCACAATTCTAGTTTAAAGAAATTTTTGACTCTTAACAAACATTATCAACCACTCAACCAACATGAATTCGATTAAACGGACTCTAAATTGATACCAATCGGAAATACATGCAATTTCATTGAATAAGGTGATGGTAGGCTGATCTTAACAGAGGAGGACATACTGATCTCCCTAGAAAGCAAATCATTGCTGAACCTACAACTATCAAACCATGAAAATGGTCAACTAATCCACAATGAAGCCCAGCATCAAGTGTTTAAACCTGATATAAGATTCAATCAAGGTGAGCTCTACAGTATGACTAACAAGCTAATCATGAGGTTTAGTCTGAAACTAAGGTAGGATGACAGGAATGGGTTCAATAAGGTAATGTCCAGCAAAATGGATCGATACTTTCACGTATACAGCGACATATGGATCCCATCTAACTTCATTCTACAGCCATATTGTTCAGGTAAAGACCTATACGGGTTTTGTAGAAGAGGCAAGGTGTAGTACTAGTGTGTGTATTATGACCCTGTCCACATGAGCATTAGTAAGTTCATATTGTAATAAGGGATGTGGTTCCCATATGTGGTGAGGGACTATGAGTAGACTTATCTGGTTTACTAGAAGTAGTACTATGACTAGATCAAGTATTTTGTGTATGAGGTCAGTAGAGTTAGGGTGCAACCTGGGATTGATGTTGGTACTAAGTGTTCTAATCAAGCTTGGGATTGTAAGCTGAACATGAGTCAGGAGGTGAGGGATGATATTCATGAGAACTATTCATCTCACATTGGGTCTTTTGAGGTTCATGGGGTCATACCCTATTAAACGACGTTTAGCAAGAAGTACCGTGTGCTTAACCTTCTCATTTAGGGTGTGTAGTAAGAGTACAAGGTTGTTAAACTAAACTGGGATTGGATAGTAGACAACTTTGATCCAATCAAGCCAATCCAAATCAATTCATTAAAGCATTGATATCCCTCTTTCCCCTAGCAAGGAATTAACATATTTAAATTTAAAATTCTAAATCATCTTTTAACTTTAAATTTAATATTCCTTAATAGTCCACTATTACCCCCTTGCATTGGAAGTGTCCCTCCCAGTAGTGATGTACTCTCGTTATAATTGAAATTCTATTGCATTGGATCGTTGATGTGTATGGTGTCTGATTATTTGATCAGCTCACTAATATCTTATGTCAGGATTTCCTCATCTGATATCTGGTCTGGTTGGGACCTTACCTCATCTAGGGTTCTGGCCAAGTCTTGGTTATGCCCTGATTAAGTAAGGCTATTCTCTTGTCTACGTTTGAACAGCTTGATATAGCTAGAGCCACGTTTCTTTCGCTTTGCTGAATGAGGCACACGCTTCCCACCCTAGAATGAAGTCACATTTGATGAAGCCCCACTTGGAGCTTTAAGTCTTTACTAAAATGCCTGTACTCTGTTCCTACATCCAAGTTAGGTTAACTTCTATGAACTTGCAGCTATGCCCATCAAACTATGATTCTTCCTAGTTACTCTTGACTTCTTCTTAGCACTTTTAGGCTTGGGAGCACCTTAGCCTCTTGAGTGGATTGGAAAGTGCCTTTCGTTAACCGAGCTTGACTACATGAACTAGGGAACGAGGTTCCTACTATCAGTAATTGAGTGGGTACTTTCCATTGTAAGCTCCATGGGCGTCTCAGGATTTTCATTCTTCTCAGTTGTGGGGACCTCAATGTTGAGTTACTCGCTGTCACCATTTGATTTGGTCTTAACTGATATCTAGTGGTGAGACCATTGGGCATCAGTTCTAGGTTTTGACTTGGTTTGGTTTAACTCAGTTGAGTAAGCTGTTGATATGGTTTGTCTAACAATCTTTTTAGTCTTATGATGGGCACTTAGCACCCTCTTAGATCTAGTCATTTGCTTCTTCCTGGGTGGGGTTGGCAATTAGGTCTGGCTTGGTTTAAACAACAACTTTTGTTAGTTCTCAGGTGTCTCATAGTCCTTTGACGGTTGTGATGTGGGGCCCTTTGGATCACACTCCTTTGGGATTTTTCTCATCTGATAGTTGGTGACAAAGAAGGAATTCTTGACAATGTTGGTGGTGTAAGATGGTCCTTTCTCTTCAGTACTGTCAGTCTGTGTGCCACTATCACACATCTCTGCTAGACATATCTTAGATATCAACTTCTCAAGGTTCATAAGGTTGAAAGGGAACACCTTGATCTCCCTACTTGATTTCTTTCTCAGATGCTTCTTGTCCTTTGGGCTCCCACTTTACTTCTGCATGAGCCTCCTTACCCTGTCCTAAAGCACTTCTCTCATCTCTGGTGATTGTAGGTACCCAGGATGGAAATGTTTGGATGGCATGAAGTAGCACTCTTCACTAGCGCTTTCAGTAAGCCCAAGTTTGGTATCTGTTAATGGGGCGGGGATGTCCCCATTGATAGGTCTGGTAGGTGACTAGCTATATCTTTGGTTGCTAGGTGACCCTGATTGAAGTCTCACCAATGTTTTGGTCTATTAGACCATCTTTGCTGCATATTGGTCCTGAAGGTGTTGTCTATGGTTGGTGGGTAGGGTGTCTACATCAAGGATAACCTAGTTAGGAGTCTTGTTACTTGAACCCCCTTTATGTTCAGAAGGTGATTTAGGTTTGCCTGTGGTAGGTATCGGTTAAAATTTCTCATTCATCTCTTCCTACTTCACCCCTGCTTCCTCATACAACCTCTAAAACACCCCTGGTATGGCCTAAGTGCTCCTACTCTACTCATCTGTATCAAGCCTCATATGGCTCCCATGCTCATCAACACCCTCAGTAGTGTTTTACCTACTTTCCCTGCTTCCACCATGTCCATTCTATCCACTCTCATGAGTAGGATCATCATCCATATCTTCACCATCTTCCTGATGCACAACTGACCCATCATCAACACCATAAAGATTTTTCAAACTTTGATGTGAGGCATTCACTTGGCCTTGTACACCACCCATTGCATCACTCCCACTCTCAGCTCTTGAGGACTCATGTCTTGATAGCATCTTTGAAGAATCAGTGTTAGCCTCTGCTGCTATTTTGAGTTCGGATAGGGAAGGGACGCCTGGTATAGGGTCCGTTTGGTTGTTAACATGGAACTAGTGAGCAATGTCAGTCTAACACTATTGCACTTTGATAGGTGGTTTGTATAGGGCTTTCATATTGAGAAATTGGCCAAATCAGAGAAATTGGACGAATAAAATTTGAATCAAAAATTGTTGAGAAATATTTTCGCATTATGAATTTAAGAGCAAGTTTTATTTTTAAATAATTTTCATATTTTGTTAGTTTTCAACTAAAAAATTAAATTCTATTTAGGGTAAATATCCTGATTTTTTTTTAACTCCATTCTGGTATTACTAGATATAAGTTATAATCCGGAATTTTAGGAGTTTTCAGGATGTATAGGTTGTTCATAATTTGAATAATTTCCCAATATGAGCTTCACCTTCTTTAGCACATAGGATTTAGTTATCCAGCCCATGATGCTTAGTAAGACATGCTTTATCCTTGAACCTATGCTTAAGCATATCATCTCTCTTCTGGAATGCCTACTACCCTAGAGCATTAATAGCTTGGTTTGACTTCTATACCATCTTCATCTTAGCCTTTGTCACCGTCAAGTCAATATTAGGATTCTTCTTCTTCAACCTCTATGACAACCTCTCCACCTACTTTTACAGTGAGTCCACCTCCTCTTCAAGTCCTGAGATATACTCCGCATTACGCTTATTTGTCGCCCTCAGCATCTCATTCTCAGTGTCAAACTAGATAGAAGCTGTTCGTATCTTAGCTATCTCAGATAGGGTGTTCTCATAATCAGTACCCAGCCTATTCAACTACCCCTACAAAACCCCACTTTCTGTCTTGGCCCTGTGAGCAAAGTACTTCTGCTCTGCCAATGACTGGATCATCTCCTCTTCCTACTCCTTCATCTTGCTCACAATAGGAGATGCCCCTACCTGCAGGATCTCACTGAGGATCTTGTCCTTCTCTATCTAGGACTCCTACATCTTGGCCATCCGACTCATGATAAACCATTTATAGATGACCAGCTTTAACTCCTGGGTTTCCTTCAGTTGCTTGAAGCTGTCGGTCTTGCTACCAAGTGCCTTGTTTTCTTTAAGGATCCCCTACATCTCCCTCTAGTGCATCTTCTATCTTTGGTCCATGATGGTTTCATATTTGATTCTAATTGACTCCTCATACCCATTTTTCAGCATGTCTAGGTCACCTAGGTTGGCAGTTTTTAGGTCAATGATCTGCTCATTTCTCAGCTGCACCTCATCCCTCAACAGTTTAATCTCTTTGTCTGAGGTGGTGATGATCTGCGATATTTTTTCATTAAATGTGTTGGTGACGGTGTCGATTTTCTCGTCAAGTAGTTTTTTCATGACGATATGGGTCTATGGGCTTGTACCGATCTCATCCTCCACTATCTCCTAGAAGAAACCATCCCCATATTCTACCTCAATGGCATTCCATATGACCCTAGGGTCGTCCTCTACCATCACTAGTTTCCCTATCACAGCATTAGCATTGAGTTCAGTAATTTTGAGAGGTAGCTGCTCATCTGCGTTGACTTTCTCGTATATCTCGAATTGCTTGTTTAGGGAAGCATTCTGTTTGTATACCCTGCCCATCAGACTTTCGAATTTGGTTTTCATTTGCTCAAGTCTGTTGTTAAGGATCACCTTCACATCTTCAGTCATGCCATCTGTTGGGTTGAAGTAGTACACATCCAGGTATTTGAAGTCCTCATTCTAGGTATCATGTTTGAGGACCTAGTCCCTCAGGTTTTGGAGTTCAATCAGGTAGTCCTTTCTTAGTTTATTGATCAAATCCAGCTATACCAAGTGTTTCGCCTCCAACTCTGTAATGACATCACTTTTCTTCTTAAGCTCTACCTGCAGTTCTGCCTTAGTCATATGCTTGTATTGGAATTGGATACCGAAGTTTTGGATGGTCTTTTTTCTGGGGACCACACGGTCTTCATCACTTTCCATGTCTGAATTACTGTCTGACTCATAGTCCTCTGCCACATCCAGTAGCCCCTTGTTCATGAATTTGAGTGCTCTGAGTATCTTTCCCTTCGACTTCTCTGAGAGAGGGTTGTGTGGCTGTACTCTCACCTTGCTTTTCTTACTCACCCCCTGTTAGCTAATTTGCTGGTCCTGCTGAGCCATGAAGATAGTGGGCTGTACCTCATTCTCTTCTAGGACTAGGGTTTGTTTAAGGAAATCGACACAGGTGTTCTCTATTGTTTGTATTGCATGGGCCTCATTTGCATCCTATCTGATTTGTTTCACTGACTCTTCCCATAAATTCCGTATGGATTCAAGATGGTGTTTTCCCATTTATCAACAATAATTCCCAAATAAAATTTAATTTTTGGGCCAGATTAAAAATAAACGTGGAATAGTGACTAGGTATTAAACTTTAATTCAAATTAAAACTCAGACCATAGAATTCAAATTCTTCCTTGAGTACACATTAGTCGTGAGAGGAGTCATAATCTAATATTCAGCCTCATCTTGAATGGATTTGAAACTGACCTCCATAGGCAGCATGTAATACATGATGTATATCAAAGATCCTACCAAGGAACTCACTATGACAATTAGATTGAATTGAGTACTTACCTCCAAGCCATATGACAAAGCCCTCCATCTCAAGATATCTCTGCAGATCAATCAGACCTATAAAAGATGCTATCTCAATACAGCTCTTACAAATCATTAATAAAACCCTAATGATTCAAAACAATAATAATTATTAACCCATTTGTAAAAGCCAGGCATATATTGAGTAACATACCATACCATGAGAGTCTAAGACAAGATTCCTTTATTGTCTTTGCTTTCTTCAGTGAGACTATGTGCACACATAGAGAGATGACAGCCATGTGGAGGTTGACGTCAGGACGGGATGGTAGCACTTCCCCTCTTATCTTCAGTAGCTGTATAAGCCACTATTCACACATCAATGCTACCACGTACATGATCAAGTATGCACCAGGCAGCCCATATGCGATTAAGTATACCATTTCCATTAGCTTTCTCAACTTTTGCATTGGGTTTAAAGTAGTAAACTTACTCAACTTCGTCTCTTCTGTCATTTAATATTAAAATTAATAGTGAAATTAAAACATATCTTCATCTCTAATGCCCTATTCATTAATATTTAATCATTTTAATAATACATATTAATATTTTGTTTGATATGGGAGCCATTCCACCACAATTTTCAACATGATTTCTTTATAACCATATGAGAACTGATGGTCCATGTCTTATCTTACAAAATCAATGAAGGTTTGATGTGTTTGGTTTAACAATTGTACAACTTTATATACTTCAAAACACAAAAATAAATTGAAAAACTTTGTTCAACGTTAATATTATTATGGTTTGATCAGGATTTCTTTCAAGATAGTTTGCCATATTTGGTTAGATAGGATCTTATCAAGACCCTTGTGAGATGCATTCTCTGTACACTACACAGTGAGAATTGAACACTTGTAACTTTGCTATTAAATATAACTATCTGTGAGATGAAGTCTTTGACAAGCAGGAAGACCCATTACCTGAAACTAATTATGTCCTACATGAAAAACCAGTTATATACTCCAACCTAGTGTCATCCTGATCACCAATCAGCTAGGGGGTAGAGTTGCTACTTATTCAGAGGTGCTATTAATTAGCCCATAAATTTGAAGGCTGCAAGAGTCTTCTGGTAGTCTCTTAAATGATCTAACAAATATTGATGTCGAAATTTCAAGTAGAGATTGGTAAAGTTTAAATTATCAACCATGTTTTCATCCATTTAGGAATATAATAATAATTAAAATATAATAGATATTATAAATGGGATGAGGTTTAAATTCAAAATGAGTATTGGTAATCATAATTAATTAAAATGAACAGTGTTGTAAAGTATAGTGCTCATCCACACCCAATCTACGAATGTTACAACATCTAACTGGATGAGACTGTATTCAATGATATCTCACACAACAAGGCAGGCACTGACTTCTTCATTAACCTCAATGAATCCAACTTGGTACACTATTTCAAAATCATTGAAGGTGAGCTTACCTAATAATCTGATATAGCTAGGGAAGACTGCTATACCTCAGTAGAAGTGCACGAGGGGTAGTATGATGGAGAAATATGTTTGATAGTACTCATGAGACAGACCAAACAGCAATAATCCACCAGAGTCCTTGCTGGGTACGCTCTGCAAGTCCTTGAATTTGACACCCATCAAATCCTGTTTGAGTTTGATTTCAAATCTGCCTTTGCATGGAGCACCCTTTGCATGGGATCTACTATGAGTATAAGATGTAAGGCCATTACTACAGGTTTCATGATGGGGTAAGTAAGTAGATAATGGATGTACACAATCCTCAGAAGTCACTTTGTGGGAGATATCTGATATAATATTGGATATATTAATGAATTATTTTAGGGAAATATCCTTGTTGGTAGTGAGGACTTATATTTTTTTATTATTTCTACGCATTACTAGTATTTTGGAACTTTGGCTAGTAGTATGGACTGCCAAAGTACCAAATTTGAAGAAATACCAGAATTGTCCTTCCTATCATTAAAGTTATATACATCAATAAGCAAAAAGGGGAATATGAACGAATCTGCTTAGATACATTTAAGATAGATCACTGCAGCTATCCTAAATCTAAGTTGAATCCGTTTGAGTTAACCCCAGTGTACAACTACTCTTACCTCAAATACACATGCTTTGGAGATGGTACTACCTTAATGGACCCATACACACTCAGAGCCCTGTTAGTGTTTAAAATGATGGTAAATATGAGATAGCCAATGCTTACAGACCAATGTATGGTGATGTATGAGGGTTAGGCTTTTTATTTATCTACTCCATTTTCATTAATATAACTCAATATGGTTTTTAATTTAATTGACAACAAAATAAGTTATAATCATGTTTAAACAATCTCAAATAGAAAATTCATATTTTTTAATAATGATTTAAAACCTTACATACTAAACCATGTTTCTACCAAATAGATACATATACAGGTCTGTATGAATACTATAAATAGACACTGTTGGATGAGAGTGTCAAATATGATGTGATTGTGATTAGGGGCAAGGTGTACGTGTACAACATCAAAGGGCCTGTTCAGCTGTAGTAAAGAATAGGGTCTAACTGTAAGATAGAACTAGGGAAAGTATCTATGTTAGACTAGAAGCTCATATAATCATATATTTATATTGGGTGTATGTAAAGGCAATGTGGTGGTATAGTAAGCAGAAAATAAGGAAGATAGAAAACAGGCAAGGATTTATTTTATTCTATGAGTTTGTGGCCTTCAAGTTTATATTTAAATAAATGGAATATATTACAGTGATATTTGCTATATTTAATCAACAGATTTCATATTTAAAATAGTTTTACTTGGTTTGGGATGATATATTTGAGCTTATTCAAATCATTCCTACCACGGAGGGATGCATACACGAGACATTCTAAAATGGTAAATACATTCTGATCAATAGTAAACATAAGTAACATTTCAGTCTTTACCAATATACTGACTCTGGGTATATGAATATCCTATCAATGGACAAAAAGGCAACTGTAAGGTCCACAGATGGAACACCCTCACTCCCTTTCACATTCATCAGCCTTAATACGTCCAATGAGATCTCAGTTCCATCATTGTAAGGAAGGGACCTATGGGGGCATGTTCCTTATGGAAAGAAATATGTGCCATTTCCAGGACAGTCAGGGGAGATAGAATACATATATGGGGAATAGGATTAGATGTGGTTCATAAAGAAAATAGGGTCAGATCAGAATATTTTTGAGTGTGATGAAAATATTGTTCAATATTAAGTTAAATTAATCAAAGTTTCATTAATATTCATTATATCAAGTCCTTAATTTAGATTACACTATTGTGGAGATAAAATGCTAGTAATGACAACTAGTATGATGCCCTAGACAGAGATAGCTCTAGTGAGGATAAAAAGAAGGATGAGAAGGAAGAAGAGCAAGGAATCAGCATAGATGAATATAATATGTCTATCCTATGCATAGTGGCAGCAAGATGACCAAGTACGCTTATGATGTTTCCACAAGCAGTGTTACCACCATCTCCATCAGTTTTTAATAATTAGATATTCCAAAAATTTATATTAACTATTTAAATCAATTCAAGTTTTGTGGTAAAGTGAGTCTCAATCTCGTAGATCATCTTTTAAACGTAATAAATATTCACCTTTTTGGTGATTAAAAGACATAATTGACACTTTTCAATAAGTTCATCTATAATTTTGAATTATAGATGAACATAGTAGAATAGGTAAAACAAAATTCTAAAATTTGATGATTCCACACACATCTTGGTCTCTCAAATAGTATGAATAGAATTCGATCGATCACTTAAATATCTCCATTCATAAATGTAACATTTTTTTTAGAACATCTTGACTATGAATCAATAATTAAACTGTAATTCCACATATTACTAAACTTTGTACCAAATTAATATTTTCACTAAAATCCAGAATGAAAGATACATTGCACTAGTCCATAAACAAAATAAAAAGATGAGGCTGACAAGGTTTGACCTATGGTCGGGTGGGATGATCTAAATCCCAATAACCTCAGTGTACTAGATCTAATTCGATTCTGAGGGTGACTATCTATTCTCTCTTCCAGATGATATTATCCACATGTACGACATCACAACACTAAGAGAGCTGTACACTATCAAGGATGGGTATTTATCTTACAAGCAAGTCATGATCTTAACCAATTTATTAACGATTTACATGATGTCAAGTCAAACAGGGCTGCCTATATAGTACTACCCAAACAAATATGAAATGGAATAGAACCTTGGTGGGTTTAACATTAAGCTCATGGATAAGGAAAGATCAGTTGCATACAGGGTAATTTATAACAAGGTGTTCCCTGTGAAGAATACCAGCTATTGTGTGTGTTAGATGCCATTTAATACTGTTGATTAGGGACTTGGCAATCTGGTTATAGCTAGTAATTATTTAGGCTCCAATGTGTATATTTATAGACTTAAGCCATGAGTGTTTCATTCTAATTTCCTTTGTTGGTTATCAATATTAAATTTTCAGGATTTTATGATTATTTAATATTTTACTTGGTTAATTCCTATAAAGGGATTGTTTAATTAAAATGAAAATGAAATCCGTTTTAAAGTATGGTGCTCACCCACACCCAGTTTACAGTTGCTATAATATCCTGCTAGAGTCAACCTTAAAGCATCATATCACACACAACAAAGCAGGCACTGACTTCTTCATCAACCTCAATGAATCCAACTTGGTACACCATCTCAGAATCACTGATGGACACCTCACCTAACAGCCTGATCTTGTGCGGGAAGACTGCTATGCCTCAGTAGAAGTGCATGAGGGGTAGTATGATGGGGAAATATGCTTGATAGTGCTCATGAGGTAGACCATGAAGCAATAATCATACAGATTTTATGCTACTTACGCTCTACAAGTCCTTGAATTTGATACCCATCAAATCCTATTTGAGTTTGATTTCAAATCTGCCTTCATCACATACCAGGTATTCCACACTGTAGAGCACCCACTGCATGGGATCTACTATGAGTATGAGAAGTAAGGCCATTACTACAGGTTTCATGATGGGGTCAGTGAGAAGATAATGGATGTGCACAGCCCTCAGAAGTCACTGTGTGGGAGATATCTGATATTCTTGAATAAGCAAAAAGAGAAGTATTACCGAATGTGCGTGGAAACATTTGAGATATAGGACTGCACATACCCTAACTGCAAGTTCAATGTATTCAATCTGCATAGTTCATTGGGCTTCATATACTCCCCAGTGCACAACTATTCCTACCTCAAATACAAGTTCATTGCAGGTGGTGACCATGATAGCACCACTATCATAGACCCTTTCACACTGAGAAGCCTGTTTGTGTTTAAAATGATGGAGAACATGAGAGCCCCAATGTTCACTGATCAGTGTATTGTGGTGTATGAGGATGAGGATTATTAAACCGAACAGCCAGGTTACTACATAAGAATAATTTATTATTCATCATTTTTTATGAATCTAGCACCGATGTATGCATAGATTTCTTGAAGTTCCGGATTCGAATAAATTTTGACTATTGGTTAATTCTTAAAAATGGTGAAAGATATCTCTCTAAGTTGAATATCTATATTAAAAAGCCCCTTATTAAAATCTTGTTCTTCAAACCCAATTTTTCCACTCTGTTCAAAAATAATAAAAATTCGTACAAATTTATGATTAATAGTACCAAATCAACTTCATCACTGGTTTGTATGAAACCTATAAATAGGCTTTGATCTACAATGATCAATAATATAACGTGATTGTGATTGCAGACAAGGTGCTTGTGTACAATGTACAAGGGGATGTTCAGCTGAGGTACAGGATAGGATCAAACTGTAAGATCAAGTTTGAGTAGGTTTCATTGTGTGAATAGTTGCTCATATAATCAAATATATTTCAGGTGTATGTACTGGAAATGTGGTGGTGTAGTAGGCTGAATAATATGAAGATAGACAACAAACGTGCATTTATTTTATTCAATGAGTTGGTGGAGTTTAGATATGTATAGTTTAATTGAGATGCTTACATATTGTTACATATTAAAGGATAATATATTTTGATAGAAAATAGTTAGCTTGGTTTGTGAGGTTAAATGTAAGTAGCATTCTAATAGACATTTCAAGATGGATAAGATATTTACTGGTTAACACAAAATAAAATAATCTACTCTTAATTCCTCATCTTAGACTTTTAGCATTATGTTTAACATACATTTAAATCTTTTGAATTTCAAAATAGGTCTAGATCTCAATCCTGAATTTTATTTTAATAAACATGAAACAAATAACGAACTTCTCTTCATCAAACAACATCTATGGATACGTGTGGACCCATTCCATAGCTCTTAATTCATCTTCTACTATGAGATATTTCAAATCTCTTCACCACTACTCAAAGTGAGTTATGAATCATCTGATGTTATGATATAGCATATTATTACTATAAAAGTCTTTTTCTATGTTTTAATAATTCATAATAATAATTTATTTTAATTTTAATATTTATATTTATTCTAATAATATATTTATCTAATTCAATTAAATCAACCCATTATTAATATAATGGATCAATATTGTCTATATTCAACTTTGATAGCACACTATAGAATCTAGCATCTATGAAATAAACATTGTGTCCTTAATATGATACTATTTGGTCCCTTCCACCATACCTAGCTTAACTTTACTCTTAAGATGACTGATCTCCCCATTCTGCAGGCCTACTCTACTTAGCAGAATCGTATCCACTTAAGAGTGCTCATTAACACTCTCACATAACGCAGCTTGAGTATCAATGAGTTGATATTGAGTTTACTGTGAACCGGAAGAATCTCCCAGTTCCCTCTTTGCCTCTAAGAACTACCTGCCATTATAAATCTATTACTTCATACAGACTTCATTCACTCTTACAATTTTAATTTTTTCATGGGAATAAAAGATTGATTTGAATAAAGATAGCCTCCATTGAGAAGGATGCTAGTAAAGATTGCTTGGCCTTGAATTTCGATCTTGTTCAGGATCGAAACATGGTGGGTTTAGTTCCACATTTCAGTGGGAACATAGCTAGGATGGAGGATGCTTAATGTGTTATCTGAACACCCTTCCCACTATTAACTATGTCTCCACCCCTATAAGGATATATAACCTGTATGAACCACTTCTAAGCCTAACCTCATCCAGTCACTGTCTCACTGATCAGACTCACCTCTTTGTGCTCATTCAATGTACCTTTAACTAATTTACTAAATCAAACTGGGAGGAATGAGATATCCTTATAGGGTTGGAGACATAGTTGAGAAATAAAATCAAAGCACCAATTTTAAAGAAAGAATCACTACAAGAGTGGGAAGGGTGTTCAGATAACACATTAAGCATCCTCCATCCATTTGTGCCATGGTATGTTCCCTCTTAAATGTGGAAATAAATCCACAAGGTTTTGATTCCCCAATTAGAGAGCAGATCACTTAAATTGTCAAAATTTAAATTAGAAAATTATTGACAATATGTTAGCAGCAGTATGGATGGAGTATGGTATATCGGTTCGCAGGTAAGGAATAGGTCTACACAACACCAAGATGTCAGTCCTAAATGGAGATACTACTATTTCAAGTTAAGTACTGCATCAAAATTATGGGACTTGACTATTCTATTTTTCATCTGGTTCTTTAAAGATGATATAATGAGCTTGTCACTTAAGATAAAAATTTGCCTCCATCCATGCTGTAGCATGTCTTCTTGCTTATCAATGGAGGCTATCTTTATCCAAAACCAATCCTTATTCCAATATAAAAATAAAATATATAAAGTTGAGTTTGAGAATGTAACTACATTCTCAAACTTAACTAATCATGACACTGAAAATAATAACTCCACACAAATCTTGTTTTCGAATACTTAATGAACAAATATCCCTATCCTTACATGCCAGATAGGACCTCCAGTTGTCCAAGCTTGATATTCTTAGTCACTCATGTTACCACTGTGTTAAGTGTGTGACCATTCTGATACACTAAATCCATACCAATCCAGTATACATACCGACCACACTTCAAACGTTTAATAAGCTCAACCCCTCCTGACACTTGATACACTGATATTATTGATTGCTATTCATTCAAATCACTAGGGTGCTCATGGTGTATGATCTTTCCCAGATTCCCATACTCATCAAGCAGTTCAATTGCTTCGATCCTTTGTTAATTACTCTGTTGCTCTAACACCAACTCATGGGTGAGCGTGTCATAGTATACTGTATCACTACTACACCGCTTATTTAGTAGGTGATTTTGAAGAGAGAGTCACTAATGAATGCGATTTAAGGATCAACTAATGAATCATAAGTTATGTGGAAATGGGATAGGTGCAGCTATGGGTCTGGATTCAGCAAGTAGTGGCTGATCTTGCAGGTGCTTTAAGAAGCCTCAACAATGTCTTGTATTCCTTACTTTATTGTGGAATATTTATGGTGAACTGTGAGCATATGGTGTGAATCATCAGATATTTTAATTTAGTGACAAAATGGTGCTTCAAATTTTCATTTCTATTTTAGCATTGTTAATTAATTTTAGAGCCCACTTAAACTTTCTAAAATAAATAAAATGAGTCTTATCTCCACTATTCCCATCGAAACCCTTCCTGAACAATTATATCTCACCAACCACCATCTCTCCATCCAAAAATAAACTGACTTAATCAACTACAAAATAGTCCATAAATCCCACCTCACACAACTTCCATCCATCCCTAATCCCCTTGAGTACACCCCCATATTCCAAAATAACTTCCTCATAATAAGGAGGAATACCTCATAGATAATAATCTATGACCTTGACCACCCATATACAGACCCAATTACCATCCCCCTATGCTAATCCACTTAACCAATTAGCCATGCTGTACTATGGTATGATTGTGACAGGTAAGTGGAGTAGGTAATGGTTCTCAAAGACTCACAGATGACACTGTATATTGTGGATACTTTGGAGCCTTTTGTGATCAGCAATGCTGTGCTTGCCATTGTGAGAAGTGGGGACCATGTGTACTTTTATGAGAATTACGGGGATATGGTGAGGTATGATGTGATAAAGAGGAAGGTGGATGTGTGGGCTACTATCATAGGGGAGGAGAGATACAAGACTATGTCAGAGATGTTGGTGGTTGATAAAGATCAAATCAGGTTTACATACTCTACACTTGACAGAAGCCTTGGTGAGACATTCTACACAACTTTCCTTGACCCCCATAGTTTAAGACGTTTAGTCACCTATTATCAGCTCACCCCCATATCAACCTCTTATACCAAAACCCCAAAACTCCAGTTTTTAACTTTTAAGTTTAAACATAAAAATGTCGAACTAATTAAATTTATAAAATATGT
>JAGYYM010000037.1:0-15435 GCA_021439955.1 Certesia quadrinucleata | reverse complement strand
TAATTATATTATCTGAGAAAAAGGCACAGCGCAGCGTCACTATTTAAGAAACCGTGAAGCGGTTTCAAAATAATATATTTACCCCCCTCAGATTCACTATATAAGTAAGGAAAAGGCGGCATATAGCTGGGAGTTTTATTCATACTTTGATTTGACTATATACTCACTAATCCCTTCAGGGGTGAAGTATTGGTGTTCAATGTAGTCGTTATTTAACTCTAAAAACTTTGCCCGTACTTTATCTATTAGAGTCACCTAGTTCATGATGCCACCACCCATGACTATCTTTTCAGGCATCATTAGTAGCATTGTGCTTGATACGCACACTGCTAGATAGTGTGCGACTCTATCCCAGATAGGGTCATCAATGGCCATGTTAGGCACTTCGTTCACAGTTTTGTTAATCCGTTTAGCAATTGAGTTGTTGGTGACGAATGATTCCACACATTTGTTCTTATGTATAGGGCACATGCCTTCAAATGGGCCTTCAAGGTCTGGGTAGTCTATATCGTCTGGGAGTTGGTCAACATAAATATGCCCACCCTCTGGATGTCGAAGGCCTTTCACTGTGCTCCCGTTGATGACTGAGCCTACTCCGATGCCAGTTCCTACGGTGATGTATGAGATATTTTATTCAACATTTTCATGTCCTCCATATGTGAACTCGAAGTAGGCAGCTGCGTTTACATCAGTGTCGATCGCGAACTCTACCTCAGATCCATATGTGAGATGTGTCCTCAATCCTTTACTCAAACAATACCCTGACCATGCTTCCTTGGGGGATTTGAGTATAGTACCATACCCATCCCCTGGCCTAAGATCTAGTGGTCCAAATGATGAAATCCCAACTTTAAGAATCTTGACCTCACTTTCAGGAGCATCTGGGTCTTTAAAGCTATTCAGATACTCCGCAATCTCGATGATGTTATCCTCAGGGTGTGTGGATGTCACGATATCGAATGATGGGAATATCTTACCAAGCCCAATATCACCCTCCTCACCTGTAGGACCCCATTTATTAACTGCTACCTTAATCCCTGTCCCACCCATAAGGATCCCTGCACTATACCCATCCAGATTCGATGCCTCCATTTTACCAAATAAATTTATTTCCTGGTGGGAAGCATTAATCCTGGTTGCTATGATTAATTTTAATTTTAATATTTCATAAGCATTCAATGGATAAGTAAGTTGCGAATGTAGCCTAGGGACTTCTTGAGATGGCTAACCATGAATTTGTATATAGTTAATTCTAGTTATAAGATTCATTAGAAACCGTGGGAGCATCATCAGATAGTACTAAGGTGCATATGATTCACAAAATACCTGAGCTGGAAGAAGGTCCGAAGATTAAGAAGCCCAAGGTCTTCAAAATCAAGGTTAACGGTAAAACTAAAGGAGTGACACCAAGAGGTAAACACGGTAGATAGATGAGTCTTAGCCACACATAGAGTAGACTTGGGATCAAATCCAAGACTAGCTTCCCTCATTTAATGGATAGACGAACACCTTCCTAAGCCTCCTTCATGTCCAACAAGCACATCCCCTTCACAAACATCCATAACTAGTCCTAGAAAGGGTTCCAGACTGCAAGGAATATGTCTATTGACAAATTCAACCAATCTATAGCCACAATCCAGGACAGGAAATTTGCACTCTACTCCAAGCCAGCCGTAGCAACTGACGAAGAGCTTAGCAGCATGAACATCTCAGTTAAGGGCCACATGCGCATGAAAAATGACCTTGAAGCAAAGCTATACAAGGAATGCTATATCAAACAGTAGATGATCCTCGCCTAACAAAAAAAGGATAAAATCATATCTGAGCTCACATTTGAGAATCGTGATCTCAAGAGAGATATGATAGAGATGTAAAAATAGATGGAGAAGATGGAGGTCTAAATGTAAGAGATGAACTTGTACATCAAGAAAAAGAACAATTTAGACAAGATAAAGCAGCAGTAGTAGATCAGCAATAATCAAACCCCCATTCTCTCATCACCAACCATGACTAGGTCCGCCATCAAACTCTAGAGCGCACATGCTATGTTCCGAAACAAGAAGCCCCTGACGCTTACCTCAAAGAATTCTATGGGACATGCTTATAACTAGAGGAGGTACTCATCTCTATCGGACAACCCTGGGGCATTAAGGTAGGAGCCTCAGGCTAGGTCAGGGTATGGGTTTGAGAATAAGGATGGAAGTGAGCTGTCACTGTTTGATTTGTACTCAGAGAACAGCTCGGTGATGAACTATGATGCTGAGCAGATTAAGACAATTTTCAACCAGAAGAAGATCAAGAAGTTGTAGAAAATCCTAGGGAAGTCAGAAAAGTTCCGAGATGAAATCTCAAATTGTGAGGATTTCATGCTTGAGGACTATACCTTGACCCTTCGAGCTGTGCTAAATGATGTTGAAAGACTAAGTTACCTGTTGTTAAGACTCAAAAGCTTGATCAACAGTGGTCAAACAATCGCTAAGAACCTTGGGCTGACAGAGGCTATGGAAAAGATCATCGATGAAGTATGTGACACGCTAGATTGTGACAGAGCCAGTGTGTTCATGCTGGATGAGCTTAATGGGTAGCTATGGTCCAAGGTAGCTAAGGGGTCTGAGACCACATTCAGAATGCCAAAGGACACAGGTATCGTAGGGTCAGTTGTGTGTAATAATAAACGTGAAAATATCCACGACGCATACAAGGATAAAAGATTTAACTCCAATTTTGACCTGAAAACTGGGTACCGCACCAAATCCATCCTATGTGTGCCTATTAGGGACCAGTATGGAAATGTGATAGGTGCCTGCTAAGCCATCAACAAGCTTACCAAAGCCCATTTCGAAGTTGATGACATCTACCTCTTCGAATCCCTAACCACCAACGCAGGCATCGTCCTGCGTAACTCAATGGCATTCGATGAAAATGTGGTACTCCAGCATCATCTGAGATAACTCATCCTTAGCGGCTCAGAGATGCTCAACAAAACAACCATGCCAGAGTTCCTGAAGCAATGTGAGAAGCTGCTAGTAGAAATCTTCAACATTGATGAATCAAGGGTGTTCATCTTAAACCCTGACAACAGAGCTCTTATGTTCAGATATGATGAGTCACTACAGCGTCATGAGTATGGGTCCAACATTGGTATCTGCGGGCATTGCATCCAGAACCCAAAGGCCAAGACATTGAACATCATCGATAGCTATAACAGCTACCATTTCAATAACAAAGTTGACATTGAGTCCACCCTACCTGTGCATGTAAAGTAGATCAAAGATGATGATGCCCTTATAGGATGCTTGATGATAGTTAACAAGAGGGGTATATAGGCCAGGTCAGTTGATTAGAAGGTGTCAATAGATAACATCAGTGTGGAGATACTGGAGCTGTTCATTTAGCTACTCGTCAAGGGCTTAGGGCCTTATATTGATATGGGGAAGTACCAAGAGAAGTAGGATGTTGTGTATGAGGAGGTTCATCATGACACTACTGTAGAGGAGGAGAAGAGTGAGCCTCATGTTGAACCAGAGGAGGACAAACAGCTCAAAGTTGATGTTGGTGGCCTTGATTAAGAGAAGCGTAACTCTGATGAATCGACATTACAGAACTAACTATCTGAGATTGATGAGATGTCCTCACAAGAATCGCCACTTAACATGAAATCAGACGCAGCTAAGTTTGATGAAAATATGCAAAATCCTAAGCTCACGGCAAGAAAGATGATGTCAGGACTCTAGATTGCCACCTCTGATCTGAAGGACAACACTAATTATTCGATGGATAGCTCATAGTACCTCTAGGTAGACGATCATGATAAGAATTCATAGAAAAGTGGATCACAGTTTAAGGGTAAAAATAAGGGCCGGAAGTGTTCCAAGAAGGGTAAGAGTGGCAAGAGGACCAGTAGTCTTAGTAGGTCAAGGGATAGCTCAACTGGGGTGAGATCGTCGATGATTAAGAAGAAGAAAACTTCCAGGGGCAAGGACCTAAAGTCGAAAAAGAAGGATTGAGGTTTGATTAATTTATTGATTTTTTGGGACTTCAAAACCCCCCAAAATTGAATTTATCGAGAATGTTTAAGTGTAATATAATTAAAATTTCAAATAATTATATCAGAAATCTAGCTTATCCCATGGTTTAGGTCCATCATCCTTCTTTACCTATTTCTTAATCTTAATCTTCTCCGGTTCAATATTATTCCCATACTCATCAACCCCATCTTCAAGCGCCTGCTGTTTGTTAGCCTCATCAATGGCCTTCTACTCCTCCACTTCCTGCATAGTGGTGACATGTTCATTCCTTGGAGCCCTGTCCTTCCTCTTCTCAACATTCTATGCTGTGATTTCAATATCTAGCTCTTCAGATGTCTCTTCCAAAGGTACCTCTTCCACCTTCTCCTCTTCTCTACTATCAACAGATGAACTCTTCTCAGAAGGTGACCTCTCAGATTCTGACTCTGACTCCTCCTCCTCTTCAGACTCTGAACTCAGCTCAGGTGGGTCCTGCTACTTCTTCTTACATAGACGGTAGCAGTTGGTCAGGTACAGGGAGATCAGATTGGCGATTATAGTCCCAAATACGATCATGATGATAATAGCTCCGAATGATTCAAATAGGTTCTTCCCAAGCTCAATGAACACGAACGGGAACAGACAGAAGGACAACGACAATGCCCCAGCTTCAGAGATAACAGCCCCTGATAGCGCCATTGGGTCCATGAAAGGGCGGAAATATGAGACATATGCGGTACTCATAGCGTTCAGAGTGGTCATGGATATGATCTACCAATATGGCTCTTCCCGTAGGTGCACTATGAGGAAGGCCATGGCGATCTTCTTCAATGTGTATACCAGGTGGTAGCTAGTAGCAGTGAATTGGTCTTTGTGGAGCTCACTAAACAGAACTAGGTACCGAAGTGGGAACTTGTTATCCTCGTACTCTTGAACCCAATCTGGGTCATAGAAGGTCATACCTTTCTCCTGGGCACCTCCAAACTCGTTGAATGCGGCTTTGTTTTTGTTCTTTTTGTCTTGGGCGCTTTCGAACTCTTTGGCATGTTGTGACTACCCCATCGCGATGACGTGGACTAGATGCATGAATGCATACCCCAAAGCACAGCTCTATACCATCCTATTAGCTTTTGGCCGATACTTACGAAGAAGAGGAGACCCAGCGCTGAGCCTATTGTGAGGAGGATTGTGTCGAAGATGAAAGCTTCAAAGTTGATTACAGCAGCAAACACGCATTTGAAAAGGACTAGATATGAGAAAATATGGATGAAATGGCGCTTATATTTCCTCTTCCACCTTCCAAAGTGGCTCTTATCTGGCCTCATCCTGGCTAGTAAGGAAAGGATAGCCATTATGAGGAAGGCTATTATCAGGTATGGGAGGATGTCAAAAGTATTGACCAAGAAGTTCTTGGACTAGTACCCTCCAGCATCATGGAAAAGATCAAGTCCCGTGTCAGTACTAGGTCGGATGAGATCGGTAAGCTCTTCAATCTCAAAGTTAATCGCGTAATTCATATGCTTAACAAACCTCTTCAGACACGCAGGCATCCACAGATGCATGGTAGGCATCACAGCAAGTGGCTGGAATGCTTGGATCATGGTCCAAGTCGGGCTCATGGTACCTCTATACCCACAAATAAGACCCACCATACTTACTTAAAGAACATAGTAAACACAAAATCTGTGATCACAAAGAAGGCAAAGAAGGAGTACACAACATAAATAAAGTAGCTGACTTTACACTGCTCAGGGTTGGTACCGAATTAATCATTAGGGATAAGTGCGACATAGTTTTACTCCAATCTAAGTGTGGTAATATTAGACCTCCAATGGTCAGGGTTGTCGAAGTATAGGTTAATGGTCTCATATTGATGCCCTAGTAGCTGGTCTACAATTGTGATGTCAAGGTACAGGGTGATGTTACCACTATTCTTGTGCAGTGTTTCGTCTTGGATTCTCCATGTGAATGAGTAAGGCTGTTTTGGACCTACGATCTCTATCCGCCAGTTTGAGATATCAAATTCAGGTCGGTATAGCATTTTCTCATTGGTGATGATTGTGATGATTGAATTGTCGGCGTTGATTGAGAACTCACTGATGAATGGCTTCTACTTCTTCACACAGTACCCTGCAGTTGTGAAGTTACCTCTGAAGCAATCCCATCCTGGTTCAATGTTACATACTGAGTCACATCCATCACAGTTAGCCACATTACCATCTTCACATTAGTTGATAGCCAGGTCTCTACTATCCCCACAAGCTTCAGTACAGATGTCCTTTGAGTTATTAGTGCCTCCCGCACATACATACCCAAGCTCTACATTGCACACAGAGCTACACCCATCACCGTTCACCAAGTTACCATCATCACATGGGTTCACGCCAACATTAATTCCATCTCCACAAATCTCAACACAAGTGTCTCTTGTGGTCACATTACCTCCGCTACATGAGTAACCAAGTTCGATTTTACACACCCTTGAACATCCATCACCGTCGAACACATTTGCGTCATCACAGGGATTCGCACCAAGTTTAAGGCCGTCACCGCATATTTCCTCACAATGGTCCTCCTTGTTAGGGTACCCATCGAAGCATTCCCAACCAGGTTCGATAAAGCATGTCTCATTGCACCCATCTCCGGGAAGTAGATTTCCATCATCACAGTTTAGATAGCCAAAATCCATTCCATCCCCACATATCTCAGGACAGGTGTCAGCTGTAGCATTGGTGCCACCAGAACACTTGTACCCACGTTCAAAATAGCAAAATGGGTCACACCCGTCTCCAGCATTGTAATTACCGTCATCACAATGGAAGTGCTTCTAATCAAGGCCATCTCCACATATCTCATGGCAGTAATCAAGTAGGTTAGGGTTACCTTACTCACACTTCTTCCCTTTCTCAGGTTTACAATTTGAGTCACACCAATCCCCATTGACAAGGTTACCATCCTCACATCCTTGATGGTAGAAGTCTTTCCCATCCCCACATGGCTCAGTACACACGGTAGGGTATGAGGAAAGGCAGAACCAATTCCAGGGTGGCTCGAACTTACAATCTTCATCACACCCATCATGGTACCTATTATCTCCATCATCACAATGGTGGATATTGGTATGGTTATGGTGAAGGCCATCACCACATATCTCAATACAAGGACCGGTTGAGCAGTCCCAACCTGGTTCAACAGTACAGTTAGGTGCGCATCCATCATACTATATGAAGTTACCGTCCTCACACTCGAAGAACCACAGCTACTTCCCATCGTTACACTCCTCAACACATATGTCAGGTTGGGTGATATTACCACCTGTACACACGAATGCTTCTTCAATGATACACATGAATGAGCATCCATCCCAAGACCAAAAGTTACCATCTTCACACTCATGGAACCCATAATCCACCCCATCTCCACAATCCTCAATACATTTGGTTCCTGCCCCATAAGCAAAGCATGTGAAGTGTAGAGTCGTTTCAAGTATACAGAATTGGTCACACCCGTCAAGATCTTTATTGTTTCCATCATCACAAGTCTCCGCTCCCTCCAGTACAGCATCACCACATACAAGTACAGGTGCAGCTGGTAGAAGTCTCTTGTGATAGTGATCTAGGTTAGGTGTTCCCATATTCAAATCGATATCTGTGTCATTGTTCATAAGCATCTCCATTAGCCGAACCTCTTCTGGAGAGTATGCTTCTTTGAAGTACTTTAGAATACCTGAGGCTCTACCTAGGCCTGATAGCTGTACTAGAAGCACGGCTATTGTGAGCATCCATCTGCTCATACCTCTGAGGTGAGGTTTGGCAGGGATAGATCCTAGGTTTTATGTTAACTTCACCATTTTATCAAAATTAATATTAATTAAAAATAATTAAATCCTTCCTGAGGCTATGGGATAAGAAAGATTGAGGTTTAAATTATTTTGATGTTTGAGGGTGGCTAAATTTGGGTCGTTTTTGGTAAAAATATTTAAGATGGAAAATTTTAATATAGATACTCTCAAAAGTTTGGCTCAATATTTGAACCCAAAGTACTTGTATGAACAAGTCAGAGGTGGTCATCTTACAGATAAGGTTGACAAAAGATTCAGCTCAGCTCTGATAGCTCTCTTCGGGATCTGGGCGGCCAAGAACTTTATTTGGGATCCCACCTATCAATTATATAAATACTTCCTCAGACTTGACTACAACTTGAAGAAAAGATATGGCGAAGGCTGGGTCGTGGTGACAGGTGGGTCAGGTGGTATAGGCCTTGGGTTTGCAAAAGCCTTCGCCATGAGAGGTTTCAACGTGCTGATCATCTCCAGAACCCAATCCAAGTTAGATGACGCAGCAGTTGAGATCAAAAAGCTTGCCCCTAAAGTAGAGGTCAAAACTCTCGCATTCAATCTCTTCCTGAACTATACCGAGCAAGACTACAAGCCATTGATAGATGAACTTGACAAGCTCGAAAACGTAGCTGTGATGGTAAACAATGTAGGGTATGGCAAGACAGATCACACTGGGTTCATTACTTCAGAAATTGATGACTAAATAGCCATGCTAGTGGTCAACACAGTCAACCAGACAGTACTCTCCCACTATGCTCTCAAGCGTATGGTCAAAAAGTACGAAGAATCAGGTTTGAAGAGTGAGTTGATCAACATAGCATCCATAGCAGCTGAGATGGCAACCAAGGAAACATGTGTGTACAGTGGTAGCAAGGCATACATCAAGAACTTTGGTGCTGGGCTCACTGATGGGTATGGAAAATAGGTTGACATCATCACTGCCAAGACCTTCAGTGTAGAAAGTGAGATGAACAGAACCAAGCTTTTGCTGAGGGTTGACCCACTATCATATGCCAAGGGGGTCATCCACCAACTAGGCCATGAGAGCTATGACTTTGGACATTGGAAGTAGCATCTACACTACTACCTCATGTTCAACACACCTCTTATGATCCCTCTTGCACTCGAGATCCTATCTCAGAAAGATAAGATTGGGTCAGAGTACTCGTAGACCAAAGATAAAGCTGAAAAATGACCATTATTGGTTAGCAATATTTTAATCAAAATTGGAAGGTGTGAAATAATAAATTTAAGTTTAAATTTGATATAAATATTTCATAAAAATAGCAATGGCCAAAAAGAAGAAGGGTGGTAAAGCAAAAAAGAAGAAGGCTGACGATGGTGGTGCTACTCCAGAGGAGACCAGTTACATCCTTGAAGCATAGATGCAAAGTTTATAATAAAAACTAGGTAAGTCACCTCTCTAGCTAGCATGGGTGCTATAGTCATCGAAACACAAGCTGCTGACAAGGCTAAAGCTGCCGAAAACGAGGTTAAATCACGAGTCATGAAGCTTGATAAGGACCTGGAAACTGAAAAAGAGGCCACTTAGGACATTGTGTAAGCCCCACACCCACCCCTCCCAGCTCCAGCATCTCACCTCTGTCGTCCAATATAGCTCTGATATGTCAAGGTAGTACAAGGCCATGCAGGAGACTTTACTGGACAAATTGAACAACATGGAAGACAAGAAGAGGAACTTGGAAGAAACCATTGAGGAGAAAAAAGAGGTGATCACACAATTGGAAAAAGATAAGGATAAAATACTGAGTGAAAAGGAAAATGTGATTAAAAAGTTGAAGATGAATATTGAGTCCATGAGTCAGCAATTTGCTGAGATGCTCAAGGAGACTCTGTCTAAAATGCAGGAGAGGATTGAGTATGCTAATGAACAATGGGAGTAGGAGCATGATGGGGATATGCTTAAGAGATTCTAGGATATGGTTGTAGGGAATAAGTCATGAATATTTTCACACTTACCCCCATTCACGGATTTAATCATATTGGCTTTCCATGGTCGAATTTACACTGATGCACTCTGAGATGGGGTGCCCCATGCCTCCTATATTCATTAATTCTCATTAAAAGTGAACCTAGTGTTGGTACTTGGATGAGATGGCTCTACATTTGCATAGTTCATTTCTGATATGAGTAATTTCTTCATTTGTTATACTTTTTAAGTGTATTCTTACAATGACTGAAGCTTGCCCTAATTCTTCCATTACTCAAACTCCTTCATCTTCTCTTAAAACGGCACATCTCTTCTAAACTTATCACCCACCGCACCCTTGTTAGAATTCGATTTCAAGGGTCTTGAGGTACGATTCGATCTCCCCACATCAAGTAAGTTCACATTAGACAAATTCGACTTCACCTCAGAAACTCTCCTCTCCTTAGCATCATGCACCAACTTCGCCTCCTCCTTGATCAACTAAGGTATGACCTTCATAACCATCTTGTAAACCCCTAACCCCATACACACAAGCATGACCACAACATTGTACACAATCATGTACATCAGCATACCGACCATAGCCCATCCTATGATGATCATCATTTGGTCACCCTACCTTGACTTATACCTATAGTTGAATAGGAGTATTGACATGAACATGACTACTGTCTCCTCTTAGAGGTAGTTTAAGTTGTTGATAGGGTCCTTGAAGGGTCGGTACCACATGAGGTCTAGGGTTGAGAGGGTGTTAGTGGTAAGGAATAGCCATAGTTGGAGGTCTTGGTTGATTGTTACCCAGATTATGATGTATGCACATAGTGTGCGGCGGAGAAGGAATTTACTGTAGTATGATACACGCCATTTATCCGTGGCTTTGAGCTCGTAGAAGATACTTCCATATTTGGCTGATAGGGTCTTACTTCTCATGATCTTGCTGGTTTTGTTAGAGAGGATGATGTAGTTGATGATGGCATAAAATAGTGTGCCTATCACATACCATGACCATGCCATGATGAGAGATACCTACCTTGCCGTGGTCGATCTTTGGGAGGTGTAGTATATGTTAATGCTAGCGGCTATACTGATCGGAAGGAAGGATTCTAACATAAACCTAAGCAGAGCATTATACCTATAATCACTGACCTTAAGTCTAAAGTACATGTACACAACTTAGATATAGTTCTTCGGCCACTTTTTATACTTGGTCATGGCCAATACACCTTTGAGAAGGGTGGTGATGAGTAGTAGAGGTATTAACATGAGTATAAGGAATAGGAATGATGTCAACACATCGAATGCATTATAGATGAAGTATATGGATTCATATCCATTAGTGTAGAACCTATAGTTAAAGAACAGTTCTGAGTCGATGAGCCCATCTATAGTGTAGGTTGATAGTGCGAAGAAGGCTTCATTTTATAGATTGGCCCAGTTAAGTTGTTCGAATGCTTATTTTACATTTTCAGGTAGGTAGAGTGTCATGAGAGGGATTAGTGTGATTATTTGTATGATATTGATGAAACCCCATACCAAGCTTTAAAAGCTTTGAGTGAGGATTGAGACAACTGCAAATCCTATGTACACTCTACTTGCAGTCTGAGATGTGCTGCTAACCACACTTGATTGTGTACTATCCTAAGTCGATTATGCGTAGAGCTTTATCTAGAGATTGCGATCAAGCATTGGGACTAATTTTGTTGATTTTAGTGCGTATTTCCCTTGTAGATCGATCAGAGCTATCTCTTCGGTTAGTAGAGGAGTCTCTGGTATGATTTTAATGATGACCTAACTTTGGTTGTTAGCTGCAAAGTACATAAGGTATTTGAACTTGATGGGTGAATTTTTAAGTTTGACAGAATTTTACCCGATTATCATAGTATCGTTGAAATGTAGGGTGATAAGATTATCTTTTGATACCGTATAGGTGGTGAGTATAGGTGGGAATACATATCTCACACAAACATCAGATTTGGTCTGATTGCCACCACTACATCTATAATTCATCTCAATCTAGCATAAGCTATTACACCCATCACCTATCTCCAAATCTCCATCATCACAATATGTTTTGTTTGTATTAAACCTTCTACCATCACCACAAACCTCCTGACATGTGGTTCGGTTATACCCACCTGTATGGATGTAGTCACTACATGTAAACCCACTTTCAAGGGTACATGTAGGTGAGCAACCGTCCTCAGCAGCTAGGTTGCCATCATCACAAGCTTCTTTGATGCTCTTTCCATCTCCACATATGGGTGAACATGATGATGTTGAGTTAGATATCGCATGGTCACATTTCCAACCTACTTCAAGCTTACAGTTTTGGTCACATCCATCTCCGTTAATCCAATTACCATCATCACACTACTCCCATTTCTATATTCTAATCCCATCTGTGCATAATGCTGTACATATCTCCTATCCTGGAGTGGTGATGTTGATTCTTTTACACTCATACCCTCTTTCGATCACACATTTATCCGAACACCCATCCCCACTCACAAGGTTCTTATCATCACACTCCTCCTTCCCAAATGGAACAACCTTCCCATCTCCACAAATCTCAGTGCACACACTACCACCCTATGTAGTTGTAGTTGGAACTATATAATCACACTTCCACCCATCTTCAACCTAACATTTATCATCACACCCATCATCATTGACCTCATTTCCATCATCACAAACCTCCTTGTTTGTCACAATGAATGAGTCCTTACATATGGGTAAGCATGTGTCTTTGGTGTTGGAATTCCCTCCCCCACACACATAATTAGGCTCAACCCGACATAGGTTGTCACATCCATCACCATTATTAGTATTCCCGTCATCACAGTATGAAGCATTGGTGGTGAACCTTGTGCCATCACCGCATTTCTCAATACATAGTGAGTTCGGGAATAATGGCTGGATAGTACAGATGTACTTTGATTCAATGGTTTTACAGTTAGATGAGCATCCGTCATTATTGTATATGTTGCCATCATCGCAGGTTTCCAGTGGTGTGTTATCACGGTGCTTGAGTATGAGGATTCCATCACCACATATAGACTAGCATTAGTCAGGGGATGTTTGAGACTCAGCACTACATGTCCACCCTGGTTCTATCACACACTATGATGAGCATCCATCACCATCAAGTTGATTACCATCATCACATTGGTGGGTATATCTTGTGCCATCACCACAGTACTCAACACATAGAGTTGGGCTATCGTTGTCACATACGAAAGCAGGAGTTTATTTCTTCATCAATGGTGTGCACCCATCATCCATGATCAAGTTCCCGTCATCACACTCCTCACTACCTATCTTAATACCATCACCCGGCACTTCTGTACATACTGAAGGTTCGACACCAGAGCATTTCCATCCCTTCTCAACTTGACCTACCTTATTACAACCATCTAGATTATTTGTATTCCCATCATCACAATCTTCCTTTGGGGTTTTAAATCCATCATTTAGGATTGGCACACATTTAACAGGGTACTAGTGGTAATTACAGTTGTACCCTCTCTCTTCTTTACACCCTGAATCACACCCATCACCATTCACAATGCCGCCATCATCACATTCACAGAAGGGTAAAAGTGGATGATCTCAATTCCCATCTCCACAATCTACAGTCACATATGCCAAACCACATTTGAAAGCAAAAATCAAATATGTTAGGTTCCTGTGCTAGGTGCCTTGAATAGGTTGATCAGATACTAGCTTACTTTGCTTGATAGTATGTTCAGATTTGATGATATGTACCAGCTAAATTAAAGCTAGGCTGAATAAAGTAAACTTCATTTTTAATTTTAATAATAAAAATTTACATGTTCACATCTGAGATGTCTGTTATTCATTGGCAAGTTGGGCGCTCTTCCATGGTCAATAGAGTTCTACTATGTGAAATTCTTGACACGATCAAATCCAGACCTCCTCACAAAAGCATTATCAAATGTAGGATTATCCTCCCTAGACCTGTACATGTTCTTAACCTACGACACCTTCCCATCAGCATGTGCATGACCCATCCTGAGCACCCTTGACTTGGGGTGGTTCTTGGTCACACGCATCTATTACACAGACACAGGAATTGAATCATAGCTATTGTTGCTTAGCTAATGAGGCTTCTTCTCGGTGTATGAGTTCCGTATGTTGAGAAAGGTATTAGAGTCTTGTAGACCACCTGGTTCACGATATGGTTTGCCCACATATTGGCTCATAATGTTCTTTCGTTACAGTTGTTTTGAGCGGTTTGCGAGCCTCATGTTCCGGGAGTTTTTCTTTTCGATGTAGGGTGATGAACTCTTCTACGGTGAGTAGTATCGTTAATTATTAGTCTCTTATGTGTCAATAGGTTTGGATTAGGTGGGTAGTACCTCAATAGTCCTCTTATGGTTTAAGGACTGGTTATGATCAAGCTCAGATTGAACGAATCCACGTGCATGGCTAGCCTTCTGAGGTGTCACAAAACAGTGTGACCTTGCCCTAGCCCCATATGTGGATCTACTCGCCAACTTAGCTGTTTGTACCTCCTCCCACACAGGTTTGACCAGTCTCTAATCGTATAGCTACTTCTTCTTTACCTCTAGCTTCTCAAGTCTCTTGCTATCCACCTCCTAACTCTCCACACTCACCAATGTTTGATGGATCTACGCATCCATGATCTAGAGTGGGCTTGTGTGCTCCTCTTCCACCATATTATTGCTGATGATGTCATATGGATATCTCCTCTCAACCTGAGCCTTGGCCTATGCCTTCTGGAGGTCACGGTCCTTTTTTTGCTTATACTTAGTTTTCTCAATATTTTTCTGGTACCTCTCAAAATACTGCTTCACCTACCCTCGGCCTGAGTTCTCATTTTTGATGACCTGGAGTCGATTTGACATTTACCTTTGATAATGATTTAGAGCCTTCTCCTTTTCAAATTACTTTTGATTATGACCCACAAGCTCATATTTAGCATTACTCACATTTTTAAGCTATTTAGGACCTGTGAAATCAAATGAACTCCCACGATTCTTTTACCTGATCTGATCCAAATCTTCTGGGTTATTGATATGGTTCATAAACCTCTAAAAGTGGCTGCTGTCAGCATTTTTCATATAGCTTCTAGACTCAACCCTACCTGGCTTCCCAATCGGAGTCAACCTGTTATCTGCCATATGTGGGGCTCCTGACATTCCAACCTTAAGCCCCAGCCCTTTAGCCTTACCCCCACCATCTTTCATCGCAGCGTTGAAGGCAGACTCTCTGACGTTAATCCCGCTATCAAACTTGTCAAGTATAGGATTATATGCTGAGGTTTCAAGCTTAAATTTGTTATACTGATGGCCCTGGGCGTTACTTGTGCTTTGGTTGAGTTTTTAATTATGCATCTTCTATATCTTATCCTGTAGCACACAATTCTACTCCGCTATCGTGCCTAGCCGTGCTTGCTTCTTCCCCTTGATAGCCTTGGGAAGCTTCATACGCTTTGACATAGGAGGCTTGGCAGTCGATTTCTAGGTATACGGATTTTGCTTATTTACCATTAATAAAATTTATTTTTATTCCTCCCCCAAGCATTTAAATTATATGAATAATTAAAATCTTAATTAAAAATAACTTTAAAGGTAAATGTAAGAGTAGTCCCCGTA
>JAGYYM010000036.1:0-15588 GCA_021439955.1 Certesia quadrinucleata | reverse complement strand
TCTTCGGTAGTAGCATAGTGAACAAAGTCGGACTTAGCGGTGTCCAGAACAATGGCAAATCCAGTTTCATAGCATCTGGTGAAACCTCAAGGGTTCACTGGGTTCGGGAATTAGAGTTTAATTCATGTATACATACTCTACCTTTACTTCATCCTTTCCTACTTTGCCTAGTCTATCCATTACCATACACCTTCACAAAACATTCAGGATGCATTGCTCTCACCTCTGATGCACCTCCCTTTCTATAGCCTACTTCTGCTTCTACTACTAGTTCTTCCCTACCACCAATCCCAACAATATCAAAATTTGAACGAGTCTCATCACATTCATTTGTAATGTTAAAATTAAATATTCAAATTATTGAAATTTATATCTTCAATCTGTGTCTCTTTTAATTAGACCGATGAGGGACATGACAGCTGCTGGTTTCATACCTGCACTTACCGCTTCGCCTATGGTGGATGGTTTGACTCGGTTGAAATGTTCGATGTCTTCAGTTGATATCTTGCCTTGGAGGTCAGAGGTTGAGATGGTCCCGATGGGCATTTGGTTGTGTTTGTCGGGAGAGTTTGCAAGGATTATTTTAGATTGGATTGCTTGGTAATCCTAGTATTTGTATTCAATTTCGATGTCTGATCGTACCTTTGGGTCAATGGAAATTTGATGACCTAGGGTGCCTAGTGAGTTTTCAACTTGGTTAAGTCCTATTTTAGGGAAGGAAAGGATCTTAGCCGCTGTAACACGGTTAACCTTTGTTGCACTAGCCTTCATTACCCCAGCCTTATTCCACTGCTACGAGGTATAGCTAATCCCTTCCAGCAACTCCATCGATTCCTCCTTCAACCTCACCCTCTCCTCAAACAACTCTATCTAACTCTCAGATAACAACCCCATTTAAATCGCCAAAGGTGACAGCCTATACAATGCATTATCAGGCCTTAGCAGCAACCTATACTCAGACCTACTTGTGAACATCCTATATGGCTCATTTATGGGCATTGAGATGAGATCATCAATCAACACACCAATCATAGCCTCATGTCTACCCAATGTGAAGGGCTTATCCACACCCATTGATGACCTACCAGCGTTGATACCTGCTATGATACCTTGGGCAGCAGCTTCTTCATATCCTGTGGTGCCATTGATCTGACCGGCAAGGTATAGGTCAGGCATGATGGTCGATTCTAATGTGGGCTGCATGTGGTTGGGTTGGATGTAGTAGTACTCTACAGCATATCCTAGTTTTAGGATAGTAGCTTATTCAAGGCCGCTTATTGATCTGATGAAGGCTTCTTGGACATCTTCAGGGAGTGCTGTACTGAGCCCATTTGGGTATATGATATCACAGTCATACCCTTCTTGCTCCAGCCATACATTGTGGGAGTTCTGGTGTGCAAAACGTTCGATTTTCAACTCAATTGATGGACAGTACCTGGGTGGTATACCCTTTCCTTCATTCCCATCATACACAGGGAGTCTACTCATAGCATTACGGATGATCTCATGCGTCTTGGGATTAGTCTGAGTTAAGGGGGTTGTCAACAACTCTCGGTCCCTCTCCTTCAGTTAGTTATGGATGCTGAACCAGGAGATGTTCTCATCATTATGCTACACCTCCATACCTTCATAGTTGATCGTAGACTTCTACAACCTTGGAGGTGTGCCAGTTTTAAGTCGACCTAGAGGGAAGTTCATTGATTTCAAAGCATCAGCTAAGACGTTACTAGCAGGCTCTAATTCTACATCTCCATCATTGGTATCACCTCTCATGAACCTACCCGCGGCAAACCTTTGATCACCAATATGGCATACCCCACCTAAGAAGGTACCTGTGGTCAAGATAAGTTTGTCACATTACAACCTTTCTAAAGGTCTCCCTTCACACTCGATGTTGAGGTTAAATCCACCTTCTGACTTGTGTTCAAGTCCTGTTAGAGTCCCCACTTGGATTTGAAGAGGTGACTTGTCTAACTCTTTTTGCATTTCAGTTTTGTATATGTCACGATCGATTTAGGCTCTTGGTCCATGCACAGCAGGACCTTTACTTTAATTTAACACATGAAAATGTGTGCCACTGATATCTGCAACTTTAGGCATCACCCCTCCAAGTGCATCAATTTCCTTAATCAAAGTTCCTTTCCCAATCCCTCCAATTGCCGGCTATTTTGATCAATTAGAAACCATAAACTTACATTACACGACATCTCTCCAATCGAATCTCACTTTTGAGTTAGCAGTATCGTATCAGCTCCAGTAAGTGCACTAGCATAAGCTGCCTCACACCCGGCATGCCCTCCACCAACCACAACCACAGTACCAAACTCTCTTCTCAACCAATACTACATAAACCTTCCACTACTCAACATTAAACCCCCTCCCAAATCATGACCTCCATCCATCTCAAACACACCATACTCACAAGTAATAAATTAAAATTATAAACCTCACATTTAGGATCCATAATAGGGAAATTAATAAGGAGTTGGAACTGTGGGTGATGGGCCTTCCTCCTTAACTTCATACTTGAGATAGTACTGATCATAATAATTTGACATTTACTTAGAGTCCTCTGCCCACCTTCTCTCGTAGTCCCTATACACTGAGCTTACCTTATTAATGTTGAAGATTCTTTAGAACTTGATCGTCTTCCTCCGTTTCAGAGCTCTCTTTTTGTCAAGTATGTAGTTGATAGCTTCTTTCCTCTTTTGGATGAGGTATGACATTGATTACTATGTCACAGCTTTGTTAGGGTTGAATACTTTTTACACTTTGAAAGGCCTTCTTGGGAAGGTAGGCTCGATTTTGAGTGTGGAGCTAGCATATTCAGTGCCTGATTTAAGGTAGAGTTGGGATTGGGAGTAGTCACCTTGGGTAAGATCAAACCCATCACCTTCTGATTTGATTAAGGGCATGGAGGTTTGGTGAAGTTGGTATGAGTTAATGGAGTGTTAGAGGACTGCTGACTTACATATATGGATCTCCTCTTCCATCTCAGCCTCTGTCTGGTTTTTATAAGCATCAAATATCATTTTCTAGATCTCAGTTGTGGTTTTATGTTTATTTTCCAAAGCTATCTTGGCAGCATCAACCTTCTACTTCCTTAACTTGGTCTGTTCATAATTAAGCTCATTTTTGAGATGACATACGATATCGACCTCCTTGATCATGGATGCAAAAATCTACCTAATCTCATCATCTGAGATCTCACTATGATCAGATTTAGGTGAGAGTGCACCCATATCCTATGGGTACCCTTCCTACCTACATCCTTCAATAACACCATCAAAGTCCATTGATTTAACCTATTGGTAGGCTGGGGTTTCGTAACCTATGAATTTCTTAGGGCTTTCCTAAGGTGGGCTATGCTCGTGTATAGGTGAGTCTTTGAAGAAGGAAGTTTCTGAGATGGGCTTGGTGGGTTTGATTTTGATTTCCTAATTTTCTTGTTTATATTATGATTAGAGGTAAGATGGCGTGTTTGGGATTGAATTCATAGGTAGGTGGGGTGTTTCAAAAAATGAAAAATCTTTTTTCAAAGGTACCTCTGTAGGTAGGTTTGGGTCCAAATCAGATAGAACCTCCTTAGGTAGTTCCTTCTTGACTGATGAAGGTTGCTCCTCCTCTACCTTCTGAGACCCAATAGCCTAAGCCTCCTCCTCTAGATCAATCACACTCTAGCTTGGTGGCATAGGTGTTGGCTCAAGAAGACTAAATGGTGTGTTTGACACAGCCTAGTATGGGTTATAGATAGGACTATTGATCTCCTCTTCACTGTTCTTCTTCATTTTCCTGATCAGATGTGCGGGTATACTAAGCACCAAAGATAGATACTCAGGTGCCTTCTCATTAAGGTTTGAGTAGTTCAGCATATAGTTATCCCTGAAATACACTGTGTGTTGGCGTGTTTGATTCTTAGGGTTGAATGGATGGTTTTCAATCGTCTCAAACTCAGGTCGCTACGGGCTCAGCACCTCTTATTTCGGACTATCATGGTCGACTATATCAGCGAATAAGCCTTCCTCCTTCTCTGATTCCTGTGTCAAGATATCGTTCTATGACTAACTCACCCCGGACTAGTACTTATATGCAGGCTCTATTTGGGAGCATACACCTGGGTATTGGTACTGGGTATAGGGGTATGGTTGGTAGTACTGAGGGTATGGCTTGATGGGCTGTGCGTACACTATTTGAGATTAAATACCGTTCATTATAAATTTAAATCTAATTATATTTATGTATTCCTATATATGCCAATTATAATTATTAATTAATTATTAGAGGGTAGGGAATGGGAAAGTGTCAGCAAAAAAGATTGAATTAATAATATTAAATTTATTATTTTGGAACTGCAAAGTGGAAAATTTATATGGGCGCTGCGCTGTGAAATAGATAATGAAGGAATAAGGAATTATATTAAAATCGTACTTTTTAATGTCGCTTCTTCCTGGGCATTGAATCTCTCTCAGCTTAGCTAAAGTTCGTTTTGATTAGCTTAAAATCTCAAAATCATTATTGATGCTGGACTATTTAGTATTTTTTAAATATCATATTAGATATAAATTTAACAAATATTTTAGATAAAGCTATGCCTAGAGAGTTTCAAACTGTATATGATCCTATTTAACTAAATCAAAATAAAATTTAATATTAATAAAACTGTGTTTAATTAATGTTTCACAGCTCAGCATCTATTTAGACATATACCAGTTTGCAAGATCAAAATAATAAATCATGGAGTGTGCGTGTGAAAATGATAAGATAATCTCATTCTGCCCAGAATGTAACACCACAGTTTGTAATGACTGTATGTTCAAGCAGCATCATAACCATCTCAACAAGACAAAGAAGATAGAAGACATGGCCAAGATTGCTGAGAAAGAGTGGGATAAACTCAGAAGAAAGGTCAAGGATATGAAGAAGGAGGCAGAGAAGAACAAGGACAGCAAGGTCAATGGGTAGGAGTCTCAGGGAGATGTTGAGGACATGATCAGAGGGCTAGAGAAGAAGCTCAAGGTTGTGCTCGAGTAGGTTATAGAGCAGAAGATCTAGTAGTCAAAGGATGAAGCTGATTTTAGATACTAGAAGCAACCTCAGCCCAAGGATTTGGAGAATATCATTTCATAGCTCAGTGACCTGGAGAGCCAAATTGGGAAGAAATTGGACAAGCTGAAGAGTTCAGATAACTAGAAGGAAGCTCTGAAGGAGTTCAAGGAGCTGGTTGAGTTCAAGAATAAGAGAGATAGGTTCAATACCTACATCAAGGAGAACCAACACTACTCCAAGGAGACCAAGGGACAAGCTTACAATGTGTACTATGATGGCATGGATACCTTTGAGAACGAGCTGGCAGACAAAATCAGAGTAGACCCACTGATTATTGGAGGAGATGTCAAGTAGAGGCTCCACAGACTCTCTCATGAGTACTCACAGGATGACCATACAGGCAAGTGGTACCTCAATATATTCGACATCGGCAACCATCAATGCCAAGGTAAGCAGGAGATTGAGGTAGGCAAGGCTACTATCCCAAGGAATTGTTCCACAGTACAGACATGCACCAACATCTTCCTGTCAGGAGGTGAGTATGACCCTTCAATTCACTCCTAAAACTCATTCTGTAAGGACACGATGCAGATAGATGAGAACTACGGTCTCTCAAAAAAGAAGTCCATGGCCTAGGAGAGGAAGAGCCACCATCTTCTCTACATGAAGCTGACTAATGGTAATGGGAAGGCATTGGGCAATGACAATGACAACAAGACAATGTACCTGATCATGGCAAGTGGGTCAGTCGAGCAAAGTGCTGACAAGTCTGCCTCAGTTGAGGTATATGATATGGTGAAGAATGATTGGGAGAGCATCTCACCATTCAACCAAGGAAGACACTACCACAACTGTATCTTATTCGATAAGTGGGTTTACTGCTTTGGTGGTAGGAACTCAGAGACAGATAGATCAATCTTCAACGTGGAGAGATTTGATGTTGAGGCCAGGTTCATCGAAGGGTAGCACGATGCCACATGGGAGATGATCGATATCGCAGACTAGGATGACTCAAGCATCGCTAGCAAGGGGAGAGACAAGCTTGGTTTGTTCAAGAGACCTGTAGAGGATGGGGAATGCATCATCATTTTTGGCGGGGATGATGGGTGGACTTCAGAAACCTACCAATTCAATCCTCAGGACAACACCCTTGAGAAGAAGGACTGCAACATGCATAAGGCTGAGTGTTCCACACAAGCAGTGTGCTAGTAGGGTGATAAATACTTCGCACTTGGGGAAAAGGACTTTGACATCCATGTCTACTGTAAGAAGAAGGATGACAGTGGTAAATGGTTTGTGCTTCCAGGAGAGTACACTGGTCTTAAAACTGAATGATTCCCTCATTAATTTGATCCAAATCTCTCTCATAACCATTGATGCTTATTAATTTATAATTTTAATGAATCGTACCCAGGTATGCATCGTTGGTGGTGGTCCAGTTGGGATGACCCTATAACTCCTCCTACACTCATAAGGGGTAGATAGCATTATATTGGAGCGACATTCGTAGTTATCCGCTCACCCTAAAGCGCACTATATAAGTATCAGAACAATGGAGATATTTCACTAGCTGGGTATAGCTGATTTAATCCATTCATAGGCACCTCATATCAGCTAGTGGCATCAGTTTGTGTATGCAACTTCGTTATTAGATGGGTAGGTACTAGGGAAGACAAATCATTTCTGTGAATCAAACATGACTTCCAGATATCTCACACGCTAGTAGGAGTAGATCTAGTATAGACTTGATGAAATTCGTAAATATGCTCTCAGCCCACCTACTCATTTCTCGTAAAACAAACTTGCCAAAATCTTACATGACCAAATTTCAAAATCAGATCTTGATTACAGATTTCAGCATTAGTTTACAGGTAAAATATTACATAGCAAATCACCTGACCACCCAAGGCTTGTCGTTGAGAGCTAATCCCCTGAGGGTCTGATTTAGATAGGATGTGACTACCTAGTTGGGTGTGATGGAGTATTCTCAAAAGTAAGGAACAAGATCGGAGCAAGTCTAGAGGGTGAGGAAGGTATAATGGAGTTCATTAACATACATTTTGAGTCTCAACAACTGAGCCAAGCGCTTTCCAAGAGTGATATAGGCGGTGGGATGCTATATTTCATCTATAATAAGAAAATAGTATCAGTACTAGTCAACCATGACATTGAGCAATCTGAGTATGTGCTCTAAGTGCCAGATCTGAAAGGCCTTAGCCATTCAGGTACAAGTGTTGATGAATGTGAGTAAATGGTGAGAGATAGTCTAGTCTAGTAAGGCACAGTAGATGTGAAGATTAAAGGTGTGGGTAATTGGAAGATGTCAAATGTTGTGGCATCCAGGTACCAGTCATTCAAAGCACCAATATACATCGCTGGTGATGCTGCACATGCATTCCCACCCTCAGGAGGGTTTGGTATGAATACAGGTGTTGGGGATGCTCATAACCTTGCGTACAAAATTGCATCTGATGTGATAGGGTGCTAGGACAACCCTATTAGTGGGTATACCAGAGAAAGATAGACGATAGCTAGGTAGACATCAGCATGTGCGATGGTGAATTACTAGAAGACTGTCAAGGTAGCAGAGAAGCTGGGTCTCAATGTTGGTATGGCACTCACAGCTAGTGAGTTATGTAACACATACCTACCTACTAGCATCGCATAGGAAACAATCAAATATGGCTAACAAGCATAGTTTGGCCTACTTGGAGTATCTGAGATGTTTTCAAGCCAAACCTATGTTTAGCAATGTAGGAACCATCTCAAGCATGCAGATCATTAAATAGCGTTACTGTTCCCTAACCTTGATTATGCACCATACCACATCACCTCTCTTGACGATACTATCCTATAGACATTTGACTCGAGAGATCACACGCCCTAGATAGGTATTGGGCACTTATACCCCTTAATCCCACTTAACCATCCTTTAGGGAACACTAGGAGCTATCTTACATAAAGCTCAGGTTAGGCAAATATCAAAATTCAACATTCGAAACGTGTGAAGGAAGGTACTGATGCTGATGTTAGTTTCGTGAGGAGTGGAGATGGTGATGGAGTTATAGAAGTGGGGGATTAAATGGATGGGAGATATGATTGGTTGTTTGAGTAGGAGAAGGTGGTGGATGTTAGAGCTGATGGAAGGATTGTGGGAATTTATTGAGATTTTGGTAGGGGGTTAATAGTTAGATGGTGGCATTATAAATACCAAATTAGGGTTAATTTAGTCATTTTCTGGTTAGTTTGTGGTAGATTTTCGATAGAAATTATGAATTTCACCTACTGATTATTAGTTTTTAAAGGAATTTTTATCATTGATTTTAAACTAAATTTATAACAACAATATATAGAATGGCATCAACTGCAATCTAGAATGACGAGGATAAGAAAGAATATTTCGATACCGAAGAAGAGCTACAGGAGAAGATAGAGTAGCTAGCTCTTATGATACTTAGCAGCGAGCATTGTGTAGCATTCACAGGAGCTGGTATCAGCACATCATGTGGTATCTCAGACTACAGATCAGGCATGGACACAGTACTTGAGACCGGACCAGGGGTCTGGGAACTGTAGGCCAATAGAGGAAAGGCCCACCCAGCCAAGAAGAAGAAGCATATGAGAACCAAAATGCATTAAGCTATTCCATCTGATACCCACATGGCATTGGTATAGCTGATGGAGATGGGACATTTGAAACACATCATTAGCCAGAATATTGATGGACTACACAGGAAGAGTGGAATCCCTTCAGAATAAATATCTGAACTCCATGGTAACACTAACCTTGAGAAATGTAGAACATGTGGTAAGGAGTACATGAGAGACTTCAGAACCAGATCTGCCTAGAAGTCTAAGGAACATGTCACTAAAAGGACCTGTGATGATACTGAATGTGGAGGTAAACTCTATGATTCAATCATTAATTTTGGTGAGCAACTTCCTGAAAAAGATCTTGAAAATGGGTTCATACAAAGTCAACTCGCTGATCTTCACATCTGCATGGGATCCTCGCTAAGAGTAACCCCTGCCGCAGATATGCCAGTGAGCACAGTTGAGAATGGTGGCAAGCTTGTCATCATCAACCTGCAGCTCACCCCTCTCAACTCATACGCCGCCCTTGTAATCCATGCTAAATGTGATGATGTAATGAGAAGACTCGCCGAATACATGGATTTCAAAATCAATAAATGGGTAATGGAAAGATATAGCGAAATCGCTCTTGAGAATGAAAGACTTATCGTGACCGGGAGAGACACCAACAACAACATCTACTCCATTTTCAAGCAGGTAGACTTCAAGTACAAGGACAGCAAAGGCAAGACCATTACCAAGAAGGTCACAAGGGAACCATTCAACATCAGACTTCCTGAGAAGACATAGCCCAAAGATGTGGAAGTCAAGTTCCACTTCTAGGGTCACTATAATGAGCCTGCTACTACCACCAAGTTTGAGACCGATGATAGGGGTGTTTAATTGTATAAGATGAGTTATAGACCTGGGGATGCTGAATGGATGAGTGTTGTACCATAGTATTGATCATCCTAATAAATAAGATTATTAAAATTAATTAAAGTCTACTCTGGGGTATGGGTAGGTATTGAAAATGGGTGTTTAGGGTATATTTATATCTAAATGAAACCTCTAATTAATCTTGACAGTCGTTCAAGTAAATCTAAAGTATAGCATCTTGTCAAACGTTAGACGATTCTCCTAAACTGGTTGTCATACTATGGCTATGCACACCATGTCTACCATCTAACCAACTCCTTATCAGAGCTCACATAACCCCTAACTGTGCTGATCACACCCTAACCCATCCCATCCAATGACGAAGACCATGAAGCCCCACCTCTCCCTTTGTAAGCTCTTAACCAACTATAAATCCACCCATACATATCTGATACAGAGTTTGAAGGGTATCTAAGTGGATTTGAGATCCCAGATCATGGGTTGAAACAATGGCCAAGACCTGTGTAAAAATAGATGCTGTATGTGGATAATTGTTTTTGTTTGGATAGTTACTTCCCAGTTGAGATATGTGATGATGAGGTGATCTTAATGGGGAAGATTATGGAAGCATTGAAGATGGGGTGGACGAGTTTGGAAGAAGGTGCGATTGTGAAAGGATCTGTGGAGCAGTCGAAGGTTGTTAATATTAAATTTGAAGAAAATTACCCTAAAATCGGCACACACACAATGGTATGAAGAGTAGATGTAGTGATGGGGATTTGGGTTTAATAAGATCCATAAATTCATGAAAGTATTTCTTAAGGCTAAAGACAAGCTCTAGTTCACACAATCCTTAAACCTAGAGCCCTAATAAATCAATATAAACCTATCTAATACATCATCCAAACTAGTTGGACTGGTCCACTAAAGCTTAATCAAACCCACCAAAATGAGCAAATCCAAGCAAATTGAGAATCCTGAAGAGGTTGATCATGATAGTAAATATTCAAAATACCTAACAACTGATTTGATCAACCTATAAATCAGACTTGATGAGTAGTTTAAACTATTTGATGAAGAGTACTTCGCCAAGATTAAAAACTTTAGACCGATTCATCATATCATATTCACATAATTTGATCCTAAATGTTAGGAATACCTTGATATAGTTCGATCACACATTTCAAGATTTTAGATTTGAACTGGGTTAGGGTCGTGTGTAAGATTTCAAGATAAAATTATGGATTCATTTAATGGTGAGAAAATTTGAGTTAGGGTGGGTTAGGTGTTTATTTGGCATGTTTTGATGAAGTTAAGGAAATCATGCTATAAGTAGGGGAGGAGTAGGTATAGGAGGTATAGGAATAGGATATGGATATAGATGAAGATCAAGCTAAAGTCCCTACTATTGGGCGTGTTTCAAAATCAGCTGCTATACCCATTTTCACATCTGTTAAACAAGTTTGTAAAAAATAATTACAAAGTATGGGATAAACAAAAATAAGAGGATCAAATCACACTGTAACCTACCACCCATGCAGATTTAAGTGAAACTCCACTAAACCTACCAACACCCTATCTCCACCTAACCCCAACATCCCTCATCCCCAACTTTTAATGATCCTTAACATCCTACTACAATACCTAATCCAATACAAATCAATAATCCCAAGATGGTTAAGCATTAACCCCATAGAACCAAGCTCATACAACTCAGAACCCTACACCGACCATCACAAAATAGCCCATGTCAAATTCAATGCATACAAGCATCGATCACTATCAATCAAATAAGTATGGGTGCTCAAGAAGGAAGACTCTAACCCTAGCACTACAGGACTCACAGCTGACACCCCTAACAAGCTTGTGAATAAGATTGTACATTAGTTTATTGAATGCGAGTTCATGACTGATGCGATTGAGCTTAGGTTTCCAATGTATCTCAACACGGAGGGTGAGGTTGTGCCCTTGTATGCTGAGTAGGAGCAGAGTTATGGAAAGAAAGGGCCTATTAAAGGGGTGTGGTTTGAGGATAACAATGGGCATATAGGGCTTAGTCTTAAGTAAAGGGGTGGTGTAGGTAAGGGAGGTTGTGGATAGGAGGGAGTGGGTAGGGGAGGATTTAGGTAAGTAGGTTCAAATATTACAAACACACCATACGCGCAGGGTATAGGGCCGACTAGTACAAAAAGTATATTGTGATTGAAGATACCCCATAAGCACCATTTGAACATTGCTTAAGGGCAGTACATATCAACCATCTCAAACTTAACAAAAGATTAATCAATAAACTAAATGAAATCATGGCAAACAAACCATCATTAGACTACACAATTAAACTCACACAAAGACAAGAGCATCTCAGGCCTCTCCTCACTCAGATTGATAGCTACGAGGCAAAGATAGAGCTCACAGGGCTGAATGAGTATTCCGACAAAAATGGTACCTAACTCATGGAAAAACACTTCTTACCTAACATCAATAAATTTACCCATCTAGGCCTAGTGCATGAGATTGACTGGGGAGGTGCGTGGTTCTAAGCCCTCAGGTCCAAAACACTCCAATCAACCTTCTCATCCCTTATCCATTTCTAACTCAAATCCCTCACCACAGAAAATAACGGAGATGCATGCAACCAGTTCATAGAGGAGCTATTTACCTACTTCCAGGACCGGTACTTCTTTCCTGCGTTAAGGTCAGTCCACATCAACTTCACACTTAACAACCAACCATACCAATGGTAGATGATCTAATCAATATGTGAGATATTCCTGAAGGCAAACACGCTCATTAATTCACTCACTGTGAGATATAACACACTAGATATTGGGTACTAAATAGAGAGCTTCACACAATATTTCAAAGCCAATTTTGAGGATAGGGAAGTAGTTGTGGAGGTTATCAACAATGCTAATGTGATATCGTAGAATCAGAGGTTAGCCATGATTGAAGATGATTTTTAGGAGTTTGAATGAGATATATGAGGGTGGGGGTGTCAGGATATAAAATTATTATTATGGCTTCAAGTGCGATTGAGAATGATGAAGATAAGAAGGAGTATTTCGATACTCCAGAAGAGCTAGATGAGAAAATTGAAACATTAGCCTTATGGATACTAAGTAGTGAGCACTTTGTGGCATTCACAGGAGCTGGTATCAGTACATCATGTGGTATCTCCGACTACAGATCAGGTATGGACACAGTGCTTGACACAGGACCAGGGGTTTGGGAACTGAAGGCAAATAAAGGCAAGGCCCACCCGGCTAAGAAGAAGAAGCATAAGAGTACAGCGATACAGAGTGCGATTCCATCTGACACTCACATGGCTCTGCTATAGCTGATGGAGATGGGGAACTTGAAGTACATCATCAGCCAGAATGTGGATGGACTACACAGGAAGAGTGGAATCGACCCTGAGAAGTTAGCTGAACTTCATGGGAACACTAATCTTGAAAAGTGTAAAGGATGTGGTAGAGAGTACATGAGAGACTTCAGAACCAGAACTGCCTAGAATGTTAAAGAGCATTTCACTGGTAGGCACTGTGAGGACCCAACCTGTGGAGGGGAGTTACATGACTCCATTATCAATTTTGGAGAGAACCTTCCCGAAATGGACCTTGAAGCTGGGTTTGCTCATAGTCAAGAAGCTGATTTACACATCTGCATGGGGTCCTCACTCAGAGTCACCCCTGCTGCTGATATGCCAAAGACTACCTTCGAGAATGGAGGAAAGCTGGTCATTGTCAACCTTCAGAAGACCCCTCTCAACCCATATGCATCACTTGAAATTCATGCTAAGTGTGATGATGTGATGAGGCTGCTTGCATAAAAAATGAACTTTTCTATCCGTAAATGGGTTCTCGAACGACTTGGAGAGGTAGCTATTGAAAATGAGAAAGTTGTTGTGACAGGAAGAGATGTGAACAACAATGTCTACTCCATCTTCAAGCAAGTTGACTTCATCTACGAAGACAAAGACAAGAAGGAGAAGATCAAGGCTGTCAAAAAGGAACCTTACAACATCGACTTTACAGGTAAAGGCCTCCCTGAAGAACTCAAAGTCAAATTCCATTTCCAAGGTCACTACGGAGAGCCAACATGCACAGGGTCCATCAAACCAAAAGAAATTGAGATACAGATGTTCAAGATGGGGTATAGGCCTGGTGATCCTGAATGGCAGTATTGTGAAGGATAATTCTGATGTTTTATTCTTAATTCATTTGAATATTAGTTAAATCCTCTGCTATATATGATCTATATCAGTCTAACCTATCCTTATCTCCTTGAACACTATTTACCTATACTATGCATCCTTATATGTGACCATGAACCCATTTTGTAACCCAGGACATTTCATGAGAGAGCAGGTATAGAGGAGTTGATCGATGAAGATGTCTTTATGGAATAGCTAGATTTGAGTGTGGTAGTCTATGAGATGCAGGGTCATGTAGCTTTCATCTGTGTTGTCTAGTATCACCAGTACAGGTCTATATGATAGCCATGTGGGCACTTCCAGCATGTCTAGATAGATTATGTCAATTGATCTAGATTTGATATAGGGAAAGGTATCTACCTATAGCTCTTCAACACTATCATCACTCACCTTGTAGTATACCCATTTATCCACTACCCTCGCCATCACTCTAACCTCACCAGCATCTCTATCCTCCCACACCCATGTATTCTTATACCCAACATCAACTGTACCAAGGGACACCACCTTCTCCTTGACAAAACACCCCTCCTACCATGACAATCTTGAAAAACACTTAAACCTAGCTTCAGGGTTGCTCCTGAGTGTGATCGTCTTTGTGAGTAGAGTATCAATCTACATCCCATCTATTCATGAAACATCATTGAGCACAGCATAGCTTTATGAGTCAAGTGTAATATTCATGTTAGTCACAATGAGTGGCCATAGTTCGAAGTTGAGCTCATGCTCTTGTGGGTTGATGATTGATTTGAGTGTGAGTGATTTGATAAGACAGTGTTACGAGTTGTAGATATGCATTCAGTAGTAGATAAGCTTGCCTTTTGTGTGCTCTTCGGTGGTGATCATAATTATTTGTTTGGATATTTTGGATCTGAGTGTGTGGGAGTAGATTGGGTGGGTGGTTGTGTGGTAGAGTTTGGTTTTAGTTGGATTGAATGAGTTGGTTGAGGGTGTGCATTTGGTTTTGATAATGGGTCAGATGTTGATAGGGTCGTAAATATGGATTTATTTCCTACAGTAGAGAGATAACCCATCCATGCCAAAGAGCTCTCCTTCAATATCAAATAACTTAGGGTTGACCTTAAAATACCTGTACTCCATTAAATATAATTATCAACCAACCCCCCCCCCCACAAATAAGGTAATCATCATGGATCTTTAAGGAACAATTTAAGCTTGAAAGCATCATTACCATTAAGATAATAATTCTTAAGCCTTTATTTCCTAATAAACCCAAGAGACTAGTACAAATTAAGTGCAGCCATGTTGGTAATCTCAGTCTCCAGCACACACTCATGAGTACCTTCATCCTACATAGCCTTAATAGTCTTCTTGACCATCATCCTGGCTATACCATTCCCCCTATACTTCTTCTCTACTGCCAGCATGGCCACATATCCACTCTTACGAATGTACTATACCCATTAGCCTAGGCCAGTCAACTTACATGCCGATTATCATCTGTATAGTCCTCATGATCCATATCCAGGTCCTTCTTCTTTTCATCTAGCTTGGACACACAGCATCCGATGAACTCTTCATTTTGGTCGAATACCATGAAGGTGAGGTGTGGCCATTTTTGTATGAAATATCTATATGTGAAGATAGGGTATGGCTCACTCAGTTCACGTGTGATCTGTGTCATGATCAGCTTAAGGTCTTCCTCACTTTCATATGTCCTCCATTTGAGCTCATCAGCCCCTATCTTGACTGGTGGTTCCACCTCCTTCTGTTCCTCCTTCTTCTTTTTGCTACGATTATTCTTTCCCATTAGATTTAATATTAAATCTGGGGGTCAATATAAAGTTTTAAATTTAAAATTAAGTATTAGAGATGTCTTTGATGAACTACGCAGGGATGTATGAGCAGATTATCAG
>JAGYYM010000035.1:0-15698 GCA_021439955.1 Certesia quadrinucleata | reverse complement strand
GCGGAAAGTCGCGTTTCTGCGTCAGAAAGACAATCCTGAATAAACTTCAGAACCTTTTCGTTCTTGACATAGGAAAGACCTTGCGGAAGCACCTTATTTGTGACTTTCTTGAAAATTTGCGCAGCATTTTGACACTCGCTGTAAGGATACTCCTGCGTCACCATTTCCAAAACGCACATACCAAAAGCGTATATATCTACTTTCTCATTGTAGTTTTCATCGTAGAGTTCAGGAGCCATGAACTCTGGAGTTCCAATTACAGATGCCGCTTGTGCATTCGATAAGGTCGTCGAAAATCCAAGATCGCCAATCTTAACCTCACCTTGGTTTCCATTGATGAAGATATTATCACATTTGAGATCACGATGGATAATATTTTGATCATGCAAATACTGCAAACCTTTAAGAATCTGAAGACACCATTTCTTCACAACTCGCAAGGTGATAGTTTTCTTCGCCCTCATGATGTATCCGCGTAAAGTACCAGAGGTCATCAATTCGGTGATAAACACAATCGTTCCAGCTTTTTTATCCTCCCAACTCTTAAAGAATTTGATGATATAATCGTTGTTCAACTTACTTAACATGGTGATCTCTTCTTGAAGACGGTTGCGCATCCGCATGGGTACTCGGTGTGTATCGATCTCATTCCACGCTACCTCCAGTCCTTCTTCCTGATCAAAACCCTTATACACGGTTTTGAAGCTTCCAGTCCCAAGCTTCTCATTGACAAACTGCAAATACCTTCCATTCGGTCCCATTTTCATCGTTTGTGCCTCTTCCTCATCATCATCTTCCTCAGAATCATTGTCCATCACATCAGCAGCGAAGGCGACCTTGCCTTTCGGCATCGACCGACTCATTTCTAAATTTTTGGTAGCTTCTTCTGCAGCGATCACCATAGAATCTTCACGAGATATATCCATCTCAGGGGCACTCATCACTTCTTCAGGAGAAACTGGATCAGAATCAGGTAGTGGAGAAGCAGATCCCTCGATATCGACGGGACGGGACGCCCCAGGATCATTGAAGTTACCAGCCGCCTGCGACCATCCCCCAACAGTGTCCACGCCTGCCACAGCAGCCACGTTTGCCACAGGAACATCGTCGGGATAATATATAACATGATCTAAAGTTTCGCTAACAGTATTCGCGATGGAAGAATCCCGGACCACACCAGAAACTAATTCTGTCGTCATATCATTCGTCGGGACCACAATCTTAGGATCCTCACCGACAGGAGTCGAAGATCCCACGTCCTCCATTCGGAAAACCCCTTTAACCTCACCCACCTCTCCAGACATCACTGCTTCAAGCCTCTCCTTTTCCTCTAGTTCAATCAATACGTTACTTTGTGCTCAACAATAAAAAATGAGCCAACAGAAATAACAACGACAACAAACTTTTTTGTAAACTTTAATTCAGTTCGTAGCTTACGCAAGCATGCTCAGCAGCAAATACACACGTAATAAAGAAACTGAAAAAAATGAAGAAGCGGGAGAATAGTGATCAAGCGGCGGCACACAAGCCAACAAACGAACGAAAGAGAGGGTACAGGAAAACTCTTAATATGCAATCTGTTGACTCTTACAATACATGCATTCAGAATAGGAAGGTGTCCTTGTTCTGAAGATTTTATATTCTGATTGAAGTTGGGAAGAAGGAAAGACTCCAAAGCTTGATGGCGGATAACCAAGGATCCGAACTTAACCTTCACCTTGCTACTTGAGGGAGGGAAGAGAGAGGAGCCCACTCCTCTCGCCGCTACTCCTAGAGGAAGCTCTATAAGAAGAGAGTCTGGGGACGGACTGTACAGTGAATCCCAGATAATTTGCGTGCTGACTGGTTAGGTAGAGAGTAGAGACTAGAGAGGAGGGGGAGGCAGCTCCACCGCCGCACGCACGGGCAGCGGAGCTGACCTGCCTCTCCTCGGCTCTGCCTCTGCGCAGAGAGAGAGAGAGGTCAGCTGAAGTCAGTTGGGTATCTTTTTTGATCAAAAAAGCATTCTAAAAAACCTGGGGACGATGGGGGATGCTCCGAGAGTAAATATTCACAATGCGATCGGGAAGATTGGCAGATCGACTCTTTCTTCGCTGTTATCGGTACAGATGCGAGAACGCGGGCACTATTCCTACAGGGTCTTTTGATTACAGTCTCGGGAAAGGTGGTGATGCGTTTTCATCTTCATCGCTTTTGACGAAAAGGAGATCTTCGTCTGCGACCAGTGGGGTAACCGGGCGAATACCTATGACGTCAATGCAGAAAGCTTTTCTTGCAGTTGGTGCAGCTATGACTGCGATAAGTGATCCACGCAGTGCGCGCGCTGTCGGTATTCTTGGTGAAACAACTGGAGATATTTCAGGAGCGATTCGGCGATTGAGATGTCACATGGAATCTGATCCTGTTGGACAGCGTATACTTCGAGATCGTCCTCGAGTAATAGGTGCGGATACGTTGAAGAATGCTTCAGCTTGCTCGCGTGGCTCATTTGGACAAGCGTATACTGCATATATGTCACACTATGGGTTTGATCCAGATGAACGGACGGCTGTTCACTTCGTCGACGATGACACTGATGCGTACGTGATGACTCGTTACAGGGAGATTCACGACTTTGCTCATGTGCTTGTAGGATTACCGAATGCCACTGTCGCCGGTGAAGTTGGGTTGAAATGGTTCGAATGGTTCGAGACTGGTTTGCCCATGTGTGCTCTCTCTTCTCTGGTTGGTCCTCTCCGAATGACGCGGTTCGAGCGGATGAAGCTAGTATCTGTATTGATTCCGTGGGCCATGCGTTGCTGCATTTCTATGAGAAAGGCAGAAACTTCTCTGATGTGCATTTATTTCGAGGAGGAGTTCGACACAAACATTTCCGTTTTGCGCCGGCGCTTGGGTGTGGAAAAGGCCCCTCCTCCAGAAGCTTACCTATCAGAACGTCTCCTTCAAGTCGTTCCTCGAATCGTTTTGTGATATGTACCCCTCTGAATTCTCTCTCTGACGAATACATGAGCAACAGTTTGAAATTGGAGCTCCACCATATATATATACTATTCAAGTTGCGTAACTGCTCTTAACAGCTGCACTATATCCGTTTTCCCCGCAGCGGCAGCCATTTCCAATGGAGTCATGCCGTCCTCCATTTCGGTCACAGACGGATTAGCACCAGCATCCAAAAGCACTTTGACAGTGTCAACGTTTGAAAGAGCCGCCCAATGCAACGGAGTCCTATTATCCTGATCACATAGGTGTATGTCGGCCCCAGCAGAAATCAATTTTGAAGCAGTCGTCGCGTGCCCGCCAATACATGCGCGGATAAGCGGTGTCTTCTTTTGTGATCCCGCCGTATCGTTGATATCATTCTTAGCAGCCGTACTCAATAGAGCATCCAAGGTTTCATCATCTCCCGCGTCAGCAGCATGATGCAGTAGCGTCCATCCATCAGCACATCGATAACATGGATCGAATGACGTCACCCCCTTTCCTACAACGGCGTGTGCTGCTAGAAGGTCACGATCTTTGAGGTGGCTTACGAGTGCAGCAGCGTTGTCACGACGATCTATGAAATTAAAAACGATTAAAACATGGAAGGGAAGAAAAATAGTTAAACAAGCATCCCTCTTCTTTTACAATCAGAGCAGATCAATGCACACAACCAGAGTTTCTTAACATTCCACAAAAGTTCAAGTATGCCCAGAAGCTATCCAGTTCCAGTCGAGTACTTACTTTCTGGTTTATCTAAGCTTTCACGGACGTTTTTTGGTGGCTCCTTACCAGTGGTCGATGCATTACACCCCATCGGTTAAAGGTCACGAATAAGGGACCTTTTTATTTTGAAGATCAACTCCGGCTGGTGTCGTGAGTGACGGTTTTAGGCAATTTGAGATTTAGAGACTCTGTCTGGCGTTTGAGGTGGTCCAGTCCAAGACTGAAGAGTCTTTGAAAAATCTTCTTCCATCAAAATGTTTTTTTTTATAAAATTTGGTCTACCAGGCTGTTGGTCCCCATCCATCCTCTTCTTGGTCCCCAACCTCACTGCGATCTTGCCTCCCTCTTCCCACCGTTCGTCCCCTCCTCGAGCCTATATGATCTCCTGGTCTATTCCCCGCAATCCGGGCTCATTATCTTTCAACTTCCGGTAAATCAACTTGTCTCTATACCAAGCTCTCTTCTCTTTTATTCAATGAACAAGAGCACCAACAAGCCCTCCCTTTCTCGTCGTGGCTCTCTGGCCAAGTCCTCCTCCAACGTTTCCATGCGCTCTCTAGCCAAGTCCTCCTCCAACGTTTCTATGCGTCGTGCATCCATTTCCAGCATGGACTTAGATGGCGCCGCTTCCCCTCGACTTGGGAGGACTTGCGTCAACGACGGTGCAGCTATGGCTTCAGCTTGCCAAGTTAATTCTCCGTCCGTTCGTTTCGCGCCTGACGTTGCGGAGAAGACGGGTACTTTCAGAATGAGGGGCACCCCGAAAGGAGGAGCCCTTCAACGTTTGAAGGGTCAAGGCGGTATGCGATTGAGAAAAGACAGCGTCACTGGAGCGATATTCGACCTTAGTCGTCTTCAGATCGACAAGGAAGAAAGTCAAGAATAAAGTCGACAGAAATTTTTATAAAAAAAACACAATATACTATTTACCATAACAAACGTAACCAACCAAACCAGCCCTTCGATACCGATGGATTGGGCTTCTCCTTTAACCGGCGCTCAGCTTCAGCTTGCTTTGCAAAGTTTGTCTTTATCTTTTCATCTGATTCAGCTACTCGCTCCAGCAAGAACTGCCTTCGTTGGGACACCTCTTCCGGTAAAAACCACGATGATCGGGTCAAGTCTTCCAGCTCCTTCAGTTCTGTCTCAAAGTCTTGCAGTTTCTTCGTCTCCAACGCCACCAAATGCTTCGCTAATAACATATCCATCCCTCGACCAAGCTTGGGATCGGCACACATACGTCGGAATGCCTCAAGCATCACTGGAGATCCTGCGCGAACATACAAAAAGTCCGAGGTATCTTTGTATACCACGGAAAGCAATCCTTCACGAATGAGTGCTCGCAGCTTCTCTTCGTCGCCTCGAAGCAACGAATTGAAAAGCGCATCATCATACAAGAGTTCATTTTCAGAATCTGCGACGATTTTTGTGATGAGTTGCCACAATTCCAACTTGCTCCAAATGGGTTTTTCAGCCTTGCTTCCAGCATCGCGTTTCGTGGAATGACTGGAATAGAAACGTTGTCTCACGTAAAGTATAGATTCAAGAACAATTTCCTCAACAGCATCGTCTGGGTGAGTACCTCCATTAATCTTCCTCACAAGAGCTCGGAGATCACTAAAGCGGCCACCGAGAACGGATATAGATCTGTCCAGACTATCATTAATGTCGCGATCGTAGACTTTCTTGGACAGATTCCGAGTCACAAAAGACACAGCGGATTCGTTGGAAGCGTCAGATAGGACCACAGAGTCCACGGCAGTCTCAGGCAACAATTTGACCAAGACTTCCTCATAAAATAGAGTATCCGCCACAAACACAACCCTACACAGCCTCCGTTCCGACATTTCAATAGCCCATGATACTAAGTCCTCTAGCATTGACTTTTGCATTCCGTTCGTCAGAACACGAAGATTCTGAGAATTGAAGCCGTCAATCACAACAGTGGGAAACACTTGTGACGAACTAAGATCACTGTCCACGTTTTTGTTTTCAGATCGTTGCGCTTTCAGTGTTCGTCGCGTTTCTTCCTCAACTATAGATTCCACCGCATCTGTCATACACTCCAAAATTTTGCGAATCTGTGCGTCGATAGAAGAACTCAATTTCGACCCAGATGGGACCAAGGAGTCCAACAGAGACATCAACGTATTCAAAAACATGAAAGCGGGGAAGAAACCGACGACTTCACAAAAAGTCTTCAAAAAGTTTTCATCGTGTTTCTCCAATAAAAACTGGAAATCTAAATACAACGTACATGGTTGATCGCTAACCGCTTGCTTCATCAAAGCACTTTTACCAGTGCCTTGAGGGCCAGTTAAGACAAGAATCCGATCCGGTGTCTGCCGCAAGTATCCATTCACTCTGGTCTGGTCTACCTCCCTCTCCGACCAGTTCGTCAACAAATCCGACGACTGAAATGATTTCCCAAAAAGTTTCATGACGTTTTCATTATCAGTGATATACTCCTGAGTTGCTTGTCGCAGAGAGTCGACGAATGTGTTGAAGTGATCATGAAGGGTCTTGGGACCGGTTCCAGAGGACCGAAATCGCCTCTTGATGGACCACACACGGATCGGATCAAACACGACGTACATGGTAACTGACAGGGTACCAGCAAAAGCGACAGCAGCAGTACGGGGATACTTGGCGGCGTAATCCGTAAACCATTTTCTTCCTGCAAACTGCTCATATGACACCCGAAGAGTCGTCTCCGGTGTAATTTGAAAATTATGCAAGCACTTACGCGCACCAACGGCAGCAAAAGATTGCTGGTACACAACCACTGCTTGTGCAGGAACATCTTTTGCAGCGGGATGAAGAGTCAAGTGCCACATTCGTCCGAAAACACGTAATGTTGAAAACAGAACTTCCTCGGCAACCTCCTTACCGATCATGGTTATCTTTATTCGTTGAGACGGAAGGTTTTGAATAAGATCTTCAGGGTACGGACGTCCGCGAACAAGGTGAGATCGTACAGTGGTCGCCGGAGAAAACTTGGTTCGAAGAGGGTGAGCCTTGAGTTTTTCGACCACTCTCGCGCAAACGTCATTTGCATCTTGATATCGTTTCACATTCACTGTCTCAAAATAGACGAAAATTCCTCCCTCCTTGAATTGAGGAATCATTTTCTTCACAACTACGTCGCTCGGCATTATTTTCGGAACGTAGTCCAAGTGAACAGATTTGATAAAGTACCGCCGAATATCAAATATACTCCTAATCACCGGATACATATTATCTAACCATATCACGCCTGATATCTTACCCTCCGCTGCCCCTGCACTTTCTTCACCTGCTTCCACAACTTCAGCAGAGAACATACGTCGGCCGCGAGAATGTGCATGGTTCCAAGCCCTCAGTGCGGGCGCACGGTATTTCAACAGACTCCACATACTATGAAACACTCTATTTTGTAGCCGTAAGGTCACACGACATGAACCTCCGATAATGTACTCTGGGAAGGCCGCGCCTGAAGTGAAGGCAAGACTGCAGTGTTGAGACAAGCGGCCGCCCGCCTGCAGCTGGGTGCCAGGGGGGGGGCGAGGAGGCAGTTACAGCAGCTTTGAAAAACGACGCTTGCTCCTGTGATGAGGCGTGTGATTAGATTTGGAGGTAAACATGTCGGAGTCGGTTGACGCGGATTCTGGCGTGACACGCACACCTTTGTCGTCGAAACCGCTATCTCGCAGTGCTTTAGGCATGCAAATAGAGCGCGAGGTGGAGAAGGAGGCGGTGTCGTTGGCGTTCTCGCTTCGACCGCGAGGCGTCGTTGTGAGAGAATCTGCGGCGACTGTGTGTTCTGGATGGTCTTTTCACGTATCAGAATTCGCCGAAAATGGCGAAAATGTTAAAGGTGAGAGAAATACCAATGAGCATGATATGTCGGTTGTATCCGCTGCAGCAGCAACCGCGGCTTCGCCACAGAAACCTGAGGATAAGGAAGCCAGTGCCGCGCGCCTCCGGCACATACTGGAGTCGATTGGGAAAAGACAGCAATCTAAATCTTCTGCGCAGCATGGAGACAATGAATTAAGTGATGGCGCCAAAACTGCAGCAGCTCTTACCCTTGCGATGAATCTCCCTGATTTGGAAGCGATTCCTCGCTGTGATTGCGAAGCATACGCTATCGTTGCTCCTGTGAGATCTGCTTTAGCTGTTATGGAGAGTAGGTATCTCGCCGCCTCCCGAGATGTGGACGTCCTCAATTCGGAACTTCGGAAAAGCCGCGTTCGGCAGCGAGTTTTAGAAGAAGAATTGCGTGAAGCTTTGATGTTGAAAGAAATTCTTTCAAAGGCTGCCCTGGAAGGAGGGGCCGGGGCTCCAACGGCAGCTGCTACCGGGGAGAAACAAGACGTCCTTCCCTCTGATAGCGGTTTACTGAAGCAGTGGTCGGCGGATGTTTTAAAGAGAGTAAAAGATGTTTTAGACTCGTTCGATGTGCGTCGTCGAGATCACGAAATTCAGCGCCTATCCGAACTGGAGAACAAAGTTTCTCTGATGCGTGAGGAACTGGAAAACACGGTGAAGGAAATGGACGCTGAACGAGCTTCTGCAGAGAATGCTTTGCGCGCCGAAATCGAAACTCTACAAAAGTCTGTCGAGGATGCGCAGACCAATGAAGAGTTTGCGGCAAAACAGGCAGCAGAAGCGCTGAGTGACCTTAATCGCACTAAAATGGAATTGGAAGAAAGTCAAAACCTCGTTGCTGCTGCGGAGAAGTGTGTCAACGACGCGGAAGAGCGTGTATCTGCTATTGAGATTGATCTGAAGAACGCCAAAGACGCCGTGGTTACTGCAACTGAGGAGCGTCGAGGAGTTGGAGAGTCGCTTGTGCGTGCCACTGAAAGAGCAATCGCTGCTGAATCTGCTTTGAAAGATCTGCTTCGCGTTACAGAGCAGAGTTTCGAGGATGAGACTAGAGTTGCTATGGAAAGTATGACATCTGCATCCACCAATAATGAAGCGATTCTTGAGATGCAGCGACAGCTTGAAGCTGCTGGGGAAGAGGTGGAGCAGTGTAAAAATGAAGTGGATGTTATCGCCACGCTTCTGCGTCAACGCGATGGAGAAATTGTGTCTCTGAGAAAAGAGATTGCTAATCTGACAGAAAACAAAGAGAAAGCGGGTTATGATGCGGCGAAGAACACTGAAAATAACGAAGCCTCTGCGGATTTGATTCGAAGTCTCCGCGCGGAAAATGCGGCGCTAAAGACGTCAGAGACTGTAAACCGACGAAAGCTGATTGATTTGGAAAGCCAAATCGCTCCTATAGATGCTCTTCTCCGAAAACTTCAGAACCAAAGAACATTAGAGGAGACATGGACGACCCAATTGGAGGAAATGGATGACTGGTGTGTAGAAATGGATTGTAAAATCGAAGAATTGAAGAAGACAAAGGAGCGATCCGTTGCAAATTCCCCAGTTCGGTCTCGACGGGCGTCTGTAACGACGCTGGAGGCTGCTACGCTTCGTGCGTACAACGCTCTTGAATCCATGGAAGGAGTTGAGGGGGAAAACGATGATGAATCTATTCATGAAAGGAGAAAATTAGAAGTCATGTTGAACACGATGGAAACAGAACTTGAAGCGCAACGCGAAGCACAGAGAGGAGGTGACCATGACGGTTCAGTGGAAGATCTTTTTGCGAAGGAACAACGAATCGCTGAACTGGAAAGTCGGTTAGATCAGCTTGCTTTGGTTTTGAAAATGGCTGAAGAGGAAGATGATGCAAAAAATGCGACCATTGATGTTCTTACTAAGGAACTTGCGAATGCGAAGCAGGAATTGGAGCGAGTGACTCAGAAAGAAGAGGACCAAGGCGCATCTTCGAAAAAGGCATGTGATTGTAAATCTCATCTAGAATTGGAAGAGGAAATCACTCGACTCAAAGATGAAATCAATGGGTTACAGGATCGGCACACAAAGTCTATTCAGAAAATGTTGGTGGAAAGAAGGAAAGAAAAGGATCAGATGTCGACGAAATATGAACAGGAAATTGCAGAATTAAGGAGTACTATTGATACTTTTATGCAAGAGGGAGACGAAAGAGTGGATAAAGCCCGTAAAGAGGCGGCAGCAGCAGCTAAAGTACAAATCGAAGTCTTGTCAAAAGAAAACGAGGAGCTGAAGAGTAGACTCGAAAAGAATCGACGACTAGCTCCGAGCCCTGCGATATCTTCGACGCGAATACCGAAGACTACTCCTACAAGGGGGGAGTCGAAGACCTCCCCCACAAGCGCATCTCGATCGCCCGTGCGATCTGGAGTGTCGAAACCTTCTTCGACCTCCTCTCCATCGTCTTCAGCGAGATCTCCCGCTATATCCAGTAGAGGATCCGCGCTGAGAGGGCCACAGAAAGCGAAAGTTGATACGAATCGAAGGAAATAAATTTCTACGATGCGAGTCCGCCAATCAGACCAGAATCCGTTTTTTCCTTGAAAACTTTATCCGATCCATCCTCCGTCCTTCCTGGTAACCCTCGCGGGGCTGCGTTCGATGCACATGTGAAACACTCACTCTCGGCCTCGTAAGTGAACGTCAGCGATCCAAACCACTGCTGCGAATTGAGAGACAACTGAAACGTAACGACACCTGCACTTCCGTACGCAGGCGCCGTACACGTCACCGCGACAGGACTAACGTAAGTCGCTTCAACAATGACACTACCAAACATACACTTGTAGGAAGCACCTCCATCAAGGCCCACACCCGTAACAGTGACATTCGTCCCACCACTAACAGATCCCTTGTTCGGACTGATCGATTGAATTGGACGCCCAACGTAATACTTCATATTTACACTGGCTTTAAAAAAATGCTGACCGTCGAAAGTTACTTCCACAGCGGCTCCACCGGGAGGTACGCTCGCCACTGGAGGGGTCACACACACCATCGCAGTAGACGACTGCAGTACCGCCGGAATTGGAGATAAAACCCCATTGAATCGGCAAAACATGGTCGAAGATTTGAAGAAGTTACGACCGTTGACGACGACGACGGTGTCTCCGCTGATAGGTCCAGATTCCGGCACAGGTGCAAACACATCCGGTTTCGAGAAGTATGTGACAGTACCGATTGGACGAAAGTGCTGACCGTCCACGGCAATAGATACCTGAACAACTCCATTGAGAGCGGGGTCCGTGGGAGCTTGAGCGACAATCACTCCTCTCGTCCGATCCGTCGTCGTGGTTTCCTCCAGCAATCGACGTTTTTGCCCAGAATTCGAGGAACTTTGAATGGAAGAGAGAGGCACAAAAACTCCTTTCACTCGATGCGTCGGGTCCCCGAACTCAACGAGAATCGAGTCCGACGGAGAAAAGTTCTCTCCACTGATAGTTAATCGCGTTGAGTCATCGACAAAAGCCTCTGCGGGTACAATTTGATTCACAAGCACCGTCGATTCGTCAAAGAACCGATACTCAAATCCAGAACTAGTGAAGTCTCTACTATTCAGAGAGATTTCAAGAGGTAACGAGCTCACGACGGATATGACTGGAGTATTGCATTCTATCGCTTTAAGCTCGGAGTTGAAAGTTCCTTTCACAAGTCTAGGAACAAGCTGGAAATTGATGGTTTCGTATCCAAAACGACAAACAATTTCCTCCGTGTTTGTATAGTTGGCGCCAGCGACACGTACAAGCGCACTTCTACCGATCGGCGACTCTGAAGGACTCAGATTGGTAATGGTAACCGGCGTGCCATAGTAAATATAACTCAGGCCATTCGACGTAAACTGTTGATTATTCAGAGAAATATCTAGTTTCAAAGTCGGAGATGCTGGTGCCATCGACGGCGTCAGACAGATAAGCTTGCCAGATTCAAAACTCGCAGCAGTGTCAATCTGTCTTGCCGGAGTCGAGGAAATGAAGCGACATCGCATATAATTCGTCGCCACGAAGTTCTTACCAGATATCGTAATTCTTTCGCCACCTAAATAACCACCTGATCTTGGCGTTATCGACGTTATTTCCGGAGGAGAATAGAACAGGAACGACTTTGTAGAGTCCTGGTATTGCTGTCCGTTTTGAGAGAGATACAAGATTTTCGATCCACTCGTGGTGACCGCAAGTGTCGTACACTTGATCTGAGTCGACGACACATACGTCGCGGTGACAGGAGCGGAAGATCCAAAACGACAAAGAATCGGCGAGTCCTTGAGAAAATTGACGCCATCGACCACAACCACCGTGGATCCAGAAGTCGGGCCGACATTGGGGGTCAGTCGTGTTGCTCTTGGAACCGCAAAATATGAAAACGATAACGAGTTGTTCGTAAATTGCTGTGCATTGAAAGAGACTTCCACATTAACAGAGCCGGCTTCGGAAATGGCGGGCGAATCACAGAGAAGGACGTTCGAATCGGTTGGAGACAGAGTCGCTGACACAATCGAATTCCCAAACCTGCACTTCAACCCAGAAGAAGGTGTCGACGGAAAATCCTTTCCGGTCACAGTCACTTTGGTTCCTCCCGTCGCTGGTCCCAAAATTGGTTCGATTTTCGTAACGGATGCTTCTTTGAAGTACGTGAAGTCATGCGGCGTCCTCGAGTAATCCACACCATTCAAACTCGCAGTCACACCAACCACAGTCTTCGACGTCACCACAAATTGAGATGCAGGAGAAGGGCATGTCAAGTAAACTTCATAAGTCACGACAGGTTTTGAATAAGCAGCGGTTACAACAGTCACTGTCGTCGTTTGCTTTTTCGCAGCTGTGGAAACAATAACGAAGGGATTAGAGTCCTACACGCCAACAAACAACAACAACAAACAAATCACATCCCTCAACAACTTCAAGTTACTCACAGCATTCTGTCACAACAACAGTTGTGGTTTTCTTGGTGGTCAGCCCTCCTGCAGCCGATGCCTCAGACACAACAGTTCGAGTTCCACTAATACAACTGATAAGCAAATTATCAGGAATGGTGGAAGTCGTCGTCTCAGAAGTAGTCGACGATGGGACCGTCACCGTGTTGGTGATTGTCTTGTTCACGTACAACACATCCGAAAACAAGTTTCCAAATTTGCATTTGCCAATCGTCGTTGGCGCAAAACCAACGCCTCTTAACGTAATTGTAGTTCCGCCTGATGCAGGTCCAACTGCAGGACTGATGCTGGTGATATTGAAACTGTTAAAATCGAAGCCCGAGTAAGTCTTTCCATAGCTGGTATAGTGCTGACCATTCATCGTGACCTCGACGGGCACGAATGTCCCCGCAGATAGTTTTGGAGCCTGGCATACCACACGGTCCGTCGAAGCGTCCTTCGCATCCACCGGAGCGAGACTGCCGAAGCGGCATTGGATCTTGTTCGGATAGAAGTAAGTAAACTGACTGCCCACCACAGTGATCATCGTCCCCCCCTCAGATGAACCGATAGGGGGAGAAATGGCAGTGATCGTTCCCATTAGCGAGTCGGGATAATAACGATACTCCGACGTGGATGTTGCAGCCGAAAATATTTGTCCATTCAGACTTACACCAAGAGGAACGAGACCCGCAGCTGCAGACGGCAAAGCAGTACAGGATATTTCCGAAAATGATTTAACCGTCGCAGGGACTACAACAGATCCAAATCTACATCTAGCAAACTCGGACGCTCGAAAACCAGATCCTGCAACTAGCACTGAAGACGTCTTGGTCTGCGGAGACGCAGACGGATTCACGGAAGTAAATTTGACATCATCGTGGTAGTAGTAAAATGGAAGCGTTGAGTTCGACCATATATATCCATTTGATGATACTTCGACGACCACCGTGCTCAGATTCGGATTGGAAGGCATATTTAAAGTCTGAGTTGCGGTGGTAGCAGAATTTTCAAACTTCGGAAGCGCATTGACTTTCGCTTCTTCGACAACAGCATCCAACTTATTCCCTGACTGGTCATACACAACGAGTCCACTCAATTCGTTGAAAGTTAAGTACGACAACAAATTTTGTGTACCAGATGGATTGATAACTTGGTAATCACTCTTGATCTGGGTCTCAGTTCGAGATACACCCCATACACGAAATTCATCAATGTTTCCGTTGAACGACAAATCGTCCTCCGTAGGAACTCCACCGATCGTAAACTGACCGGAAAGCGTGGAGATACTCTGCGATTGTTTAAAGGACGTCGCCTCACCGTTGACGAACACCGTCACCAAATTATTAGCGTTACTATATCCGTATGAGATATGAATCCACGAATTGGCAGTGAGTTTCGTACCAGAAAAGGAGAACGCATCGTTCATGAGAACGTACATATCAGTCCCATCCGTGGAGAAGCGAATCGCGAAACCAACTTTTCCATCGGTCGATTGGAATATCGTACACTGATGAGCTGCTGAACATCCCTTGTTTCGAACCCACATTTCTATCGAAAACCCTCCACTCAACTTTAACTGAGACGCAGCAGTCGATGGAAGTCGAATCTTCGAGTTGGTCTTGCCCTTAAACGCAATCGAGGCGGGATTAGTGCCAGTAGTAACCTCCATCACAGCATTGGAGTCAACACAAGAGGACATATCGTACTGAACACATGGACAAGTCGCCTTGTTAAAAGTCGCTGGCTGGCAAGCAACACCAATGTTGCTGTATTTGCCGCAGCTGTACTTGGCTTTAATATTCGCGCCCTTGCAACCGGCCGGGACAACGCATTCTAGCTTCGACGAACTCTTAAACGTTGCGTTGATGGCCGCCACAGTATCCTGATAGACTAAGATGTTACTACGATCGCCTGCCTGTCGGTTGGTATTGGCGCCGAATCGACATTGCATCGCCGTCGTGTTCACAAATTCTCGGCCAATCACTTCAAGAGTCGTCACCGCGGAGCTGCCTCCATTCACCGGAGCCATATCTGGTTGGATACTACAGATTACAGGTTGGATGTTCTTATACGTTATGTTTAGAGACTTGGGAATGCCATCCGGAAGCGATCCATTCTGGTAAACCACAGCATATAGAGGAGTTCCATAGATCGTCGGCGATATCGTATGCGTCACGAGCTCCGTCCCATTGATCTGAACGTTCTCTCCGCCGTTCCAGCAAGAAAACCCTCCCATTGCAGTGTGATAATCACATAGGGTATCGGGAGCGAAAGGTGATCGAGAAATCATCACAGCTCCGTAATTTAGGTACGACTCCAATCTCAGAGTCTCCCCCACTTCGCAAGGTAGCGATCTTTCGATCTCAAACGCTCGCGTTAGACCAAAGTCGACTTCATCCGTAACCACGGAATTATATGGCAGTGCATTCACAGCAGCCACCGCTAGCTTAAATGTCGCCGATCCTGTGTTACCACAATTCTCACAACGAAAGCCATATGTTCTGAAAAGACACACAAACAAACGATGGATTTAGATCAGCACCGCGTAATTTTCTATAAACACCCGCCCACTCACCCCAGTACTTACACTCTGCTCAGCTTTTGTGTCTCGTTTTTCATCGACAGCTCCGAAGTTAACGGATTTCCAATATCCAAATTTTTCCAAGCGTGTTCACCGGAAGCAGTGGGAACATTCGTAGATGAGGATGCGGCGACTATGAGCTTCTTCTCCGCCGAAGTCCCTGGTAACGTACTACCAGAGACCTTGATAACAAACCTCGTCACAGGAAGAGGAGTTTCTGAATAATAGTAGCGATAGCAATCAACCGGAATCTCCAGAGAAGACAGACCTGTTCCAACATCAATCTTGGGAGCGTTCGTCGACGCGACAACACGGAACGTAGACGTAAATGAATTGCTCGTAGACGCGACACCTTTGACAGAGAGTTTGAAATCACGATCCGTAGCAGAGATGGGAGCTTTGAGCTCCCACTTCCCCACAATACCGGCGGTGTATTGGAGAGTGGTACCCGTCACGACATTGTTCAGGGGAGTCGTCAGTTTCACCTCTACTTCGCCGAATAGCTCCTCTATCTGCACTACCAGAAAATCATTCGTCGCGGTACATGCTTTGAACAAAAACTCCGCACTTTTCTCACTGCAAACCTCATGAGACTGAGGTATT
>JAGYYM010000034.1:0-15954 GCA_021439955.1 Certesia quadrinucleata | reverse complement strand
GTTCTTCTGGTTAACCTCGTATAACAGTTCTTTTTCATTACCCGTGGACTCGTACTATGGCTTCTGATGCTTGAGAGGGTCGAAATAGGCTCTGGATGCTCTAGGTCTTTCAGGTTGTTCCATGATTTATATTTTATTAATTATTATTTACCCATAGGTGAGCTGATCTATGGGAGTGAGAAATCATGTTCCTCATTGCTCCCTGATATATCAAGGCTCATTTAAAATAATAATTTAAATTTCATCTGAGGTTATTAATTATCAATAGTAGATTTTATTTATTTGGGTCTACTCATATGGATGGGAGGCTATAGAGATTTGCTCATCATCAGATCTGAATTATATTTAGGTGTTCACCGTCTTGCCTATAGTAGCGGATGACTTGTTGATGAGAGCTATGCTTGAGGTGGGTGTTTGCATGGCAGCCAAGTCAGGGTCGTAGTAGTACCCATCAAATTAATCATGGGCCTTGGCTGCTGTCAAAGTTGCTTAGGCTTATTTCATTTTAGTAACCTCCCTACCCATATCATAGGTTTGGTTTTCGTTCTATAAGTCCCTAGTCTTGCCTTTATAGGGTCGATGCCCCATTATAATCTCGTACATAATGACTCCCACTGCATAATAATCATTATTTTGAACTGAAAAACTGTAGTTCTTGTATTAATGGGCAAATCATAATATTATCAATTTTAGAAGCATCTGCTGTGGGATTTGTCTCTTTCTACTGCGATTAATCTCCTAATAAAAATTCCATATTTATTAAAAAACAAATGTAAATTCTTCTCACTATTTTTGATATATCCCAAATTTTCAAGTGGATAAGAGCTCTCTCACACGATTCACAGGTTATCAAGCTCGTCAAAAAGATCATAGAGAAGCACAATGGTATCATCTGAATACCCAAAAGTAATTTCACTATGATTGTGATTGAGGAAAGAGACCAGGAGTCAAGCTAGATTCCTCACTTTTCTTTCCCACCCAAAGTCTACCTTGATTGTCTCACGAGCATGAGTGTGGAAGACAACTTTACTTTTAACTTTGCTATAAAAACAGTTTAGCCATTTCAAAATTATAAATTAAGGTGAAAAATCAATATTATTTTCACCATATCTAAGTAATAATAAATTTACTTCTGATTTGGTCAACTTTGGCCAAATTTCCCCTCTCCAAAACCCCAAGTGTTGGCTTATTTTAATTATTGGTATGTGGTAGAGAGTTTGAATTCAGATGTTATGTTTAAGTCTATCACTATTACTTAGGCTTGTCAGAGGGTGATGTGATTTATTAGGAAATTTTACTATTTTAACCTTAGTAGGATTCCCTGCAGTCTGGGACTTGATTTTGATTATAGAGTCACTCTGCTGTATAGTGCTGAGTTTATTGATTTTAGAAGTGAGACTGTTCTGGCGTAGTTATGATTTACGTTTGAAATATTGTTGTTTTTATGCCAAGGTCATCGACTCAATGTCAATAGGTGGCTCTGATCTGTTACTTTCCCGTGAGGATTTGGCAATAATCTTCCTACTTTTATTGATGCGATTGGTGGATGCACTGTTTATGTTGTTCAGACTCGGTAGTAGGGATGATTGTGCGTTAGGTGAGTGACCTCCATTTGATAGCTTTCTCTACGATTATTTGCGCTTACCCATCACATTACCAGGTGACTTGCCTCTGAAATTGGTGTTGATACCAAGCTTGGGACTTGCTTCATCACCACTACCAGCGTTGAGACTTGATACATAGCCACTCTCGATCTACTATGACTGTGGACTTTTAACCTTCCTCATCTTTGCATGTTTGGCACGTATGGCCTTTCTCTCCCCCAACAACCCAGGAGATAGGATGCTCGAATTCTTACTCTCTCCACTTGTTGAATAGCCAGCAAGCAGTTTATTTCAACTTGTCTTAGTAGGTTTGGGTGGCTATGGAAGTGGATCCTTACCTACGTAGATATTGCTATCAAAGTACCCTTCCTTTACCCTACCATCAGGGAAGTCCATCTTACCATATCCATGCTGAATGCCTTTGAACCAATCTCCAGTGTAGCTGCTCTGATCAGTCCACAGCATGGTACCCTTACCATGTCTCTCATCATTTTTATACTCACCCTTGTAAACGTTTCCACTTGCCCACTTGAACTCACCGTATCCACATTTCTTATCATGCTTGTATGACCCTACATAGGTGGTTGCCTCACCATTAGTTGTCTTACTCCATTGCCCTTTACCTTCCTTAAGCCCATTAACAAATTCTCCAATATAGTAAGCCCCGGTGTTCCATGTGTACTCACCCGTCCCATGTGGTCTTCCTCGATGGTACTCACCATGGTACTTATCCCCATTTGCGAAGAAGTCGGTACCCTTCCCGTGTTTAAGGAAATCTTACCACTCACCTTCATACTTATCACCTGACTCCCACATGTGTTCACCAAATCCATTAGCTTTACCGTCCTTCCACTCACCAACGTACTAGTCACCATTATTCCCTCTCCACATCCCATGTCCGCACTTTTACCCTGCCACCCATTGGCCTTCATACAACTCTCCTGATTTCCATTTATACACACCTTCGCCTTCAGCCTTCCCATCTTTGAAGTAGCCCTCATAGATATTTCCATTTGAGTATTTCTCATACCCTTTCCCTGATCTGTGGTCATCCTCCCATGATCCTTCGTAGAGCCTGTTGTTCGTGTATTTCATCACACCAAGTCCTTAACGCTTCTACCCACCTGCCTCTGAAGTGTTTTCAACCAGTTATCCCACGAAGAGAGCATCTGAATATCGTTTCTCTCCATATCCTTCCATCTCCTTCAGCTCTTCCAGGTTTACTATATCAGTCTCTGTTTCTGTTATCTAAATTGGTATCTGTTCATTAATTTCCTATTTCTTTGCAGCATCTTTCACTTTTGGTTTTTTTAATTATTTCGATTTGGTTCTATGCTTTTTACCTGAGCTATAGAAAAGGAAATATGAGACCAAATCTTGAGTCTGGTTTAGGTTGAGATATCAGAATTTTGTGAACAAAAATCTAGAATTTATCTCGTTTATGGGTTCTAGGGAAAAATCAATGCTAATCTGAGCTTGATCATATGGTTGCAGAAGGCACCAGTCGAATCATTGTTTATTGTTGCTCTTGATTAGTAGATATTTGATATGGATGTGGTAGTTAATATGAGTGAAGTAACTTACTCTATCTTTTCCATTTTACTAAATTTTAAAACTCACTAATTAAATTTGACATTTTGAGACCACTTTTTAAGGTTTAAATATTGGAGAGTATTAATTTTATTGGTTTTGGGGTTTTGGGTATATACTTATACTCTACTCTCACTAAAAAAAGTCTCACCTGTTTACAAAGGATAATGAGAGTTTAAGGAGACATAGTTGAAGTTATTAAGGCTTTCTACTATTTTTTTTTTAAGTAATGTATGATGCAGAAAAAATTCTTTCAGAAATATTTCAATGATTAGTGAGGCAAAAAATCTATCAGAAAACCATAACACTAATTAATTTTCCCTAACAAATCATCGAAACATTTTCTGAAGATATTTTCTTCTTCACGTCAAAGGTATCATGACTCCAAAAATAGAAGTGAATTTGATAAACCAGTTTTTGTATTTTTGGTTCAAATTTGTGAATACCATATCTCTACTAAGAGAAGGAGGTAAGACCTTGGACTTGGTCACGTTACATGACTATAATGCACCTATGGTTTAAGATTTAGTCTAGTTGTTTTTCCACTTAGTTGAGAATGATGTTGAAGATCAAGGATGATGAGTGACCTTCATCTGACACTAATCAGATGATTTATTATTATGAAACCACTTCATGTTTTTTGTTTTAGTTATTTAGAGATAAGTAAAAACCATCAAAGTGATAAAAGTTCAGGATAAAACATTTGTTAATATTTAATCAAAGCAGAATTTCTAAAAGTATGACCACATTATAGTTTCAAAACAATAATTTACTCATTATGATTGTCTTTTAAAGTTCATTGGTAGCTCAAGCACAGGCTCCTCGCCTTCATCTGCATCTGCCATGTCCAGCATCAAAGGTGGTCTACCTAATTATGGCACTGGAGAGTCATCTGTACCCCCGTCTTCATCATTATGTGAGATCGCCTCCTGACGTATCAACAGCTCTGCATGAGCCTCCTACAGCTACTCAATCTTCTCCTATACCTAGTTTTCAGATACAAGCTAGGTTAGTTCATTGAATTTGAGCTAGTAAAATCCTGGTTTGTAAGCTTGCTCATCTAGGTGATGTTTAAGCAAATCTGCTAATTTTAACGCACTGAGCTTTTAATTGATAGATTAAAGCTTGAGAGTACGATCCTACTTCACCTACTCAAGTTTCACATTGATTATAGATAAATTCTTAATTGTGCTTTCATAGCTATGTGTGTAGAGTGGCACATAATTCCTTTTCTATTCCTTTATTTACGCCTTTATTTTGTTCATCCGATCCTCAAATTCTACCTCACATGACTGCTCCTGGCTTAATGCTTCCTCTTCTGCTGCCTGTAGCTCCTCATTAAGTATCTAAGCCATGCTACCAACCTGAGATGTGTAGTTTGGTTTGGGGAGCTGGAAATGGATTTATGTATAGTTAGGACTGTCCTGGGGTACATTTTCAGTCTAGGCCTGCACGAGGGATTTCCATCTATGGAAGGCTCTAGACCTAGCTTGGATACGTTGGTAGTAGGGGAGATGGTTGATCTATCTGTACCTATCTTTGATGAGAGTGAAGCCGAGTTTGATGCTCATGAGTTAGAGCTTCTTTTCTGTGTGTGGGTTGTTCCATCTACGTCGTTGGGATCTATTAAAGAAGCTCTACGACCTATTAAGTGCCTCACGGATAAGTAGTGTGTTGATCTACCACTTCAGGAAAGCCTTCTTCTTCCTCTACTTGCCTCTGATCTGTAGCATCTTAGATAACAATCTTCTCAGGTTATCTTCTTTCTTAATAGGGTTATACACTATCCTCTTGCCCTTCAGCTCCTACTAGAACTTCTTCCAACACTATAGCTTAACATTTTTATTCAGCCCTTACTTCCTGGCTAGCTTAGCCGCGCAGGTAATATGGAACCAACCAGCGAAGAGAGAATTCCTGACCCGATTCTCAACTATATCTGACAACCCCATTAGCATTTCATGTTTATAAACCTCTGTCTCTATGGTGTCAAGAGTTGACTCATTTGAAAGCCCTAACACAGACTCCACACCACATGAACCTCTGACCTCATTCTTGGCCAACTTATCTGAGGTCTAGATGTTGAAGATATAGCTTGACCCTCCTGAGTTCACTGAGCTTTCTCTTGACCTTTGGTGCTTCCCAATATTAGGGCTTATATTATATTGTTTAATGAGAACCTAGGACTCGTCTTCATCTGGGATTAAACTCATGTGTTGGTCTTAGGCAGAGTTTTGTTTAAATCTGGCGAAGCTTTACTGTAGTTAGGACCTGTCCTTTTTCCTCACAAGACGGTATATGAGCATATTTCGTGTTGTGTAGTAGTTAAAGTGGGTTGACTTCCTTGACTCCATTTAAATTTAAATTTAATCTTGGTAGATGGCATATTTAAAAATAAAACAATGGGGAATTGTCAGTTTAGAAACAACCATGTGCAGGACTATTCCAATTACAGTAGGTACTTCCTTACATGACTTTTTAGGGATTTAAAAGTAGAATTTTAAATTCAACCAAGCAATCGGAAAAGGTGGGTTTGGCAAGGTGTACTGATGTATCACCCCTCAAATCTAAATTGATATTTTAAGTGATTTGAGGGGTTAACCCTAATTCCCCATAACTTTGTAATACTGATAAGAAGTCAAAGAAAATATATGCTATCAAGTAGTTATGCAAAGCTAGGGTAATTGCTAAGCGCTCAGTAAGGAGTGTCATGAATGAGAGAGAAATTCTCGCCAAGATAAGATCAACGTAAGTACCCAGGGGACATCAACACTTAATAGATTCATTGTGAACATGAAATACGCTTTCCAGGATAAGAAGTACCTGTACCTAGTACTGGACTATAAGCAAGGAGGTGACCTCAGGTACCACATGAGTAATAAATCATAGATAGATGAAAGAGATCTGAGTAAGTGAGGGTATCTCTAATCTTTGTAGAGTTCATTGTGGCAAGCATACTCATGGGGTTAAGGGACATTCATAAGGCAGACTATATACATCGTGACATTAAACCAGAGAATCTAGTGTTTGATGAACATGGGTATATGTACATTACTGACTTTGGAATTGCCAGGAGGTAAGTTGGACGTAACCGTAATGAGACCTCAGGCACCCCTGCATATATGGCTCCAGAGGTATTGTTGAAATAGGATCATGACTTCTTAGTTGATTATTATGCAGTGGGAGTCATTATGTACGAGATTATAATGGGGCATCGACCCTATAAAGGCAAGACTAGGAAGGAGATCATGCAGATCATGAGGTATAAGTAGATGGCTATCAAGTCAACAGATGAGAAGAATGGATGGACAAAGTAGTGCACCAATCTTGTTAATGGACTTATAGAACGAAAACCAAACCTATGATATGGGTAGGGAGGTTTTGAAGAGCTGATGGATCATCCATGGTTCGATGGGTTCAACTTTGAAGCATTGGCCAACCAAGAGTTAGACCCACCTTTCATCCCTGCTAAAGCTCAGGATCACTTTAACAAGCGGCATATAGAGAAAGGCTGGAATGATGAGTAAACTACTAAAATGGTGGTCTCAAATTGAGTAAAGTCTCTATTAAATTAAAAACCTAATGACAAAGAAAGATAAGAAGGGTAAAATTGGAGAATAGGCTCAGTTCCTAACCAGATCCAGAGCTATCAGGAAGCTATAGCTATCACTAGGAGACTTCAGAAGACTTTGTATTCTTAAGGGTATCTACCCAAGAGAGCCAAAGAAGAAGTTTAAGGGTACAAACAAGACCTACTACCATATCAAGGATATCAAATTTCTAGAGAACGATTAGCTTATGAACAAGTTTAGAGAGATCAAAATCCACCTCAGGAAGATCAAGAGAGCTAAGAATAGAGGTGAGAAGGAGCAAGAGAAGAAGCTATCTAAGAATATTCCTATCTACTCACTCTAGCATATCATCAAGGAGAGGTACCCCACATTCCAAGATGCACTCAAGGACCTTGACGACGCCATGTGCCTAGTCTCCCTCTTCGCATCCTTCCCCACACACCTCTTACTAGAGATTCCACGTGAGAAGATCCAGAAGGCTCAGGACCTATAGTACCAGTTCATGCTATACTGCTCACTTAGCAAGTCATTCAGGAAATCATTCCTAAGTGTGAAGGGGATCTACTACCAGGTTGAAATAATGGGTCAGTCAGTGACATGGGTACAGCCATATAAATTCACCTAGAAGCTGCCATTTGACATAGACTACAAGGTGATGATGACATTCCTAGACTTCTACCTTGCTCTGATGAAGTTCATTAACTATAAACTATTCAACGATGTGGGTCTCACCTATCCCCCTGAAAGGATGGATTAGGCTGGTAGTGATAGTAATTCACTAGATATGAAGAAGGTTAAGGATATGTAGAAGACTGTGTGTGAAGCATTGTATGGCAATGAGGAGAAGTAGAGGAAATAGATTGAAGAAGAGTTCGGGTCTGCACCTGAGCTTGAGGAGATGAAATAGAGGGAAGAGAAGGCTATTTCTCTGAGGTCCTTGCTTGATGGAAAGGTCTTCTATCTTAACCCAGAGGTGCCTACCTACTCACTCGAGTTCTTGGTGGTTGCCTTTGGGGGTGAGTTTGGGTATAGTGGAGATGAGAGTCTATATGCTAAAGACTCTGAAGAAGTGACACACATTGTCATGGACCGTCCCCTTAGGTCTAATGCAGACAAGACCAAGGAGCACATCATCCCTCAATGGTTGTATGACTCAATCAACAACCAAATCCTGCTCCCACCATCCTAATACACCCCAGGAAAGCCAGCACCAGCTCATCTCAGTCCCTTCATTGATAACAAGGAAGAAGGTTACCTGCCAGAAAGATAACAAGAGATCAATGAGATCAAAGGCATCACCCAAGAGGTATATGAGCCAGAAGTGAGTGATGAGGAGTAGAGTGAAGATGAAGCAGAAGAGGAGGACCTTAACGATGCTGCTGATGAAGATGACTCAGATGGGGAAGATGAAACCCTTACCCAGAAGAGAGCTAAGGGCCGTAAGTTGAAGGCTGATCTTGCTGAAGAGAAGAAGAAGCTGGGTAAGATGGTGATGGGTAAGAAGTAGAACCACCTTTATAAGGCCATCAACAGGTCTAAGAGAGTTAAGAGAGATAAAGTCAAGACTTTACAGTAGAAGAGACAGAAGCTAAGTGAACAATAATAATGATCCAATTTGGGTAAATAGTGGGATTCGTTTAGGGAACTATAGGGTAGTAAATCACCCTTGGAGGAAGGGAAGTTGAACCTTCAAAATGATGAAAGTTTCATGAACTCGTCAAATAGGGTTGACTAATATGAGATAAGCAAAGATGAAAGAGGTTTTGGCGATAGCTATTAATCAGTGGGAAAGAGCTAAGATTATATAAAGGCAGGTAACATTACACCTTCTAAACATTGTGTAGAGTAGGAGTTACTGATGTATTTGAAGGAAATCAATAACCAAAACCCACACTAGACCAAGAATAAAGCCATCCTATCACACCTCATATCAGAGTTTGAAGAGCTCAGATTTCACCTAGCAAATGAATCGGAACAATCAAATGCTATTAGCTTCTTGATGCTACTCTGCTTACTCATCTACTCTCACACCACACAATCAACCTGGAACCACACCAACCAAACCATGCCAAATCAGTCCACACACCCTTCACTATTCGAATTCATGAAAGCCATAGTTTACCTTATCGATAAACATAATGATGCCCCTAAGAGCCAAACTGATCACTCGATTGAAACCACACCCAGGAAGGATGTTGAGGACAGCTAGTACTGTGACATCATAAGCAAAGCTTTGAATGATGAAAGTGTAATCTAGAATGGGATATAACACTGTCTATAGGTGATGAATAGTAAGTAAGATAGGTTCGGGAAGTAAAGGGTGATGGTGATTGATATGGAGTATATCATTGTTAGATGTGTGAATGCTGGGGTAATCGTATAGATTAGAGCTGATACGCTCATGGAGTTCATCAAGCATGAGGCTGATGAGATTAGAGTTGATATCATTGAGCTGCTAATCGATTAGAATGCTCTACTTGTAGATGATAAGAGATTGAGTAAAACTGGGCTTAATGTGAAGAAGTAACCTACCTAGTAATGGGCTGTCACCTGTGCTGATCTACCAGCACCTAAAATAGAGGTGGATAATGATGAAAGTGCCAAGAGTAGTAGGTCAGATGACTCGACAGCTATGATCACATATCAATAAACCTCATATAAGTATTCAAAGTTTATTGAAGGAAATGACGTACTCTAGCTAATGTGCACAAACCCTGATGTGAAGATCACTCATGTGCTAAATTGGGCAAAGTAATTGAAGCCATATTTGAACATAGGGTAGTTCCTAAGCTACCTGGTGCAGTCATAGGATGAAATATGCCCAAATAAGCATAGTTTGTATATCAAGATGTGGACTATAATTGGGGAAGATGAGAGGGACCAGCCCTGCACAGATGTTTTCTGCTACTGTAACATGATAGATAAGATTTCATTTTGTCTCATGATAGTTCTTAGATTCAAAATTTACCTAGACAAGAAAAGCTCAGTTATCATCGAGTCAACTCTGATGTCGCTATAGTACACCAAGGTATTCATCGCAGAGCGGATCTACTTCCTCAAAACATTCATCACACACTTTTCCACAATCCAAGTCAACAGAACAATCCATATAATCCGTACAAGAATCTCATCCACATCCCTTAATGAAAGTCTGATCTACTCCTCATGTAACCCACTTAAGGTGATAGTAGAGATTTACGAGCTAATGGTGCTCATAAGCAACCACCATAAGATCTCCAAGGTAAGAGCTGATCTGATCATACAATGCCTAGGTGAAGCAGTGTAGCATATACTCAAACAGATGGACAATATACAGGACATGATCAATATGCTTGATGATACATGCACAGATGGGGAATTGGTCATCAATAAGGCAGCTGATCTTAACTTCCTCAGCATATTCAACAACCCCATCATGGATGAGGTAATGAACTAGTTCTGGTCATCCAAGTATGAAAGAAAATGGGTCATCAGTGAGAGTAGTACCTATAAAATTATCAAAGGTATTCTCATTGATAATGCGTAGTTTAATGTTGAGATGGATTTAAGAGCTAGGTTACCCAGGTTTGGTGACCTTAAAAAGTCAAATGTTGCTATAGAGACAGAGGTCAGTTCAAGGGATGGTGGGTTTCAAAGGTAAGCCTCGCTTAGAAGGAAGTAAAGGTTATCTCGGCGTAAGCTAAGCATGTAGACCTAGCGGTAGTCATGGCTTAATGAAAGCAATGATTGTGGAGAGTCACCCGGAAGAAACATCATGCATGAATCAGCCCATTAGTTCTAATTTGAAGTATGGAAACACAGTCCTGATACAAAGTTTTACATTGAGAACATCATCACACTCATCATCACCATATGCTCATAAATTCTAGCACTCAAAATGGTCAACAACATTAAATCCAAAAGAGATGCATACCATGAGTACCTCTCACACAAATCTGAAGAATCACTCAAGAAGTTTGATGAGGTGTCTTAATCAGCATGGTTTGATTTTGATCTGCTAGTCTACTCTAGCCTTGCATAATGCCTGTATATATTCTAGAATATAGCTCAGAACCTATTTTTGAAAGTAAGGAAACGGAAACCAAAATGGATTAGAATGGATTTCATGATTAATATCATGATTTTGATGTTGGTTGTGATGCTTGTGTCAGAAGAGAAGACCAACTATGAGAAGGGAATTGAGTCTGCAGGTTAGTATAAGCATGCTTATAAGATGGAAAGAGCGCTTACTAGTACAAGTAAACTGAACTTCATAGTTACCATAGGGTTTGTAATCACCCTATAGTGGTTTAGAGTGCTTGAAATGGTCAAAGCAACAAGACTTGCTGGGCCTATGGTTAAGGCTATATATGGTATGGTATGGGATATGCTGAAGTTTGCAGTTATATACGGCATCATAATGGCCATGTTCGCATGCTTATGTAGCATCATCTTCAACGCAGTCCCATAGTTCTCAAATTACACAACTACACTACTGACTCTATTCAATGCTAGTTTGGGTAATTACAACTATGACATGTTCAAAGCACTTTATGATGATTTAGTACCTGAGTAATGGGGCTACATCATATTCACCATATACCTCATCATGGGTAATGTCACCCTACTCAACCTACTCATAGCCATCCTCTCAAACACATTCAACATCTTCTCACTCAAATCAAGGTCTTTATACCTCAGAGAAACTGCTGTTCTCAGGTAGAGGTACATACACTGCCCTATATATGGTGCTATGGTGTCAACTTTCATCCCATAAAACATGATCATACTACCTTTTATCCCATTTCTACTAGCTAAGAGTAAAAGATTGAATAACATCCTTCTCCTAGTGGAGTATGTCCCTATCATGCTAGGTGTGATAATATGGTTCATGGCTATATCAGTGGTGCTATTACCAATCGCATACCTGCTAGCTATATATAACAAGATCCGCATAGGTACAAGGAAGAGGGTTACACGTGCATCATAGAAGGCTATATGTAAGGATCTGATGGTGTTCATACCATTTGGATTACTCATACTAGGGTGCACAGTGGTGATGGATGGTGCTATGTTCACCAAATCTCTATTCACCAAAACACCTAAACTCAGGTTAGTATAGTCTTCATAGCAAAGATAACTTGACGAAGAGTCAGTGATCAGACTTGTATAACTCCTTCAAGACCTTCAAAAGAATCAAGGCATGAAGATCATAAAAGCAAAGGAACTAATACTCAAACTGTAATCGGATATGTAAATCATATCATAGATCTAGCTGGTGCTATTCAAGTACTCCAACACACAACCTGAGCATGACCCCTTACACGTGTTATGCTAGTACAATCAACTCAAGCAGTACATTCAAAATAACTCATACCAACACGATGATTGTGCAATATTTGATATCCAACTCAACCTAAATGCTATCCATGAAGCATAGCAACACCCCTTCCTATACAAGCTGAAGCATGAGAAGTTCGTACCATCCCCACAAGGTGAGCTAGTGAATGATGTTGAGGATGGGACAAGGTAAAACCTATTTGAAGAGAAGAGGTTCAGGGATAAGTAATAGTTCATGCAGCTACAAATGCTAAACCTAAGACGGAATTATGTATCAATTAAATCATAGTGATGACCCTACAGGTTTCTGATGATGGGTGTTGATGATCAATATTTAACTAGGTCATTAAATGTTTCTGCTATCCTGACCTTACGACTGTACTTGAAAGGGGTAGGCTTCCACATCTTGCGTGCTTTATGCATGAATAAGTCACTGATGAACAGAGTGTTATCCTAATTGGTCTTCTTGAACCTCTTGAGTGAATCTGGGTTGAGGAAGTTCTAATAGTTCTCCACTTCCCTCATCTTCACTTCATCTATCATGTCATCATAATGCAGAATTATATTTTCATCCAGGTGCTCTTACTCTTTCAATGTCACCAGCGCATCCTTCTAGATCCTAAACTCCTCCAGCAACCGATCCTAGTCAGAGATCCTATACCACCATCACCCCATCCACTACTTACTTTCCATCATTATTTTCTCCACTTATGATCTCACCTTCTAGGATTTCATTGAATGTATTCTTACTACACCCACCTTAAACCTTACCCCTACTTACTTCACCTTCATCCTATCACGGTTGACTTGCTTTATGTCGTCATAGGACTCCTTTGAGCTTTGAATTATAGCTGAGAGTTATTTGTTCACATTTGCCTTAGTGAGCTTAGACTTCTTAGGCTTTTTGGGCTTGAAGAAATAGTATGGGTTATTGAACTTCTTCGTGTCATGAACTGCTTCAGTCTGGTTTCTCCTATGCATACGTTGTTTCAAACTCTTTTTACTTTTGGTCTACCCTACTCCTTATTTCTGAGTTTGATTCCTCTTTTTGACCTATATGTCGTTCAATTCCATCCCCTTCTCCTGTACCTCCTCAAGGAGGCTACTTGTGTCACTTAGCCTACTTGACTCCTAGTTGTCTTCCTCCTTGATGTAGTCACAAAACTTAGATAGTTTCTGGTCCTAACTCTCCCGCTTCCTCATTTTCACTGTTTCAGAGTGGGATAGAAGTCTGGTACCCTTACGCTCTGATCTTTAGGTCCTGACCCGAGATAGTGTCAGCTATCTTTACTTATTCTTTTCAGGTGAATTTCCAATCACACGAGGTTGTTTTATTTTTAATTCATGTTCCTTCTACTTCTGAGCTAGTATCTACCGTTTGAGCACCTTCATATCTTGATTCTGGGTGGATAATCTGAGGAAATTAGTTGGAGAAGTTTGCTGGTTGAAGATTTGATGGAATTGCTTGGTGTTGATCACATCTTCATCAGTCTTTTCCGTTGGCATTTTCTGAAATTGACTGAATTAGAAATTATCTGAGGTAGCCTTTACCGTATTAGGCATCCTAAAAGCCCCATGTGAGCTTTTCCTGAGCACTTTCTTCTTAGGATCAGTGGTCTTAAATGAGACAGTGCTGTTGAACTCTTTAACAGACCCCTTAGGCCTGGGGCTTTCAGATGACTATTTGGTAAGCATGGACTTTTTCTCCCCTAATGATGACTTGACCTGCAATAATAAATTCCTCGACCCACCCTACGGAATGGCAACTGAGTATCTCTTAGCATCTCTGATCTGTTGGAAGTGCTCTCTCTTCTCTTTAAAGTTCATTTATGAGACATCACCTGGGGTCGGGTCTGCAATCTTGTTGCTAAGGTCTAGGTCTGCGTTGTCAAGTTTGAACTGACGTGATTGGGTTTGGATTGACTGTGACCTCATGTTCTCTAGGTCTTTTACTATGTCTATAGGGTGGTTAGGAGGGGTATGGGTGGGAGCTTACTTTCTGATAGGTCACCATAGCTTAGCATTTTTTCAATGAAAATTCTTTGGATTTTGAAATTGTTTGTGTTGGTTCGAGGTGTGTACTTTTTCCAGATTTTGTCGATCACATTTTTGATTCTGAGTTTCTTTTCTAGATCCATCTCTGCTTCATGGCCTTGTTCCATTCTCTGCTAGAATTCATTGAAGATTTCCTCTACCAATGTGCTAGCTTTACCTTTTGGTTTTGGAATGAAGGAATTTGAGTTTTTGATCTTGATATCTCGACTTTTGAGGAACAATTTCTGTGATCGTTTTGAGGCAGCCAGATGCTCTCTCTCTTCTTCCGAATTTAAGTTTTCAAATGTCATGTCAGGTTTGTGGGATTGTTTCTTGGTGGCCTTGGTGTAGTTGTTCATGATGAATTGATTGGTTCGGGGTCTGACCATGGATCTGTAGATTGGCTGATTTGCTTAAAATGGCTTTCTTGTCATATCTGACTCAAATGTGACAATGTTAGGTTTCATAGGGGAAATACCATTTTCCTTCTTGATCTGCTTGGACACCTTTTCCTTGATAATTTTATTTTTCTCTGAGGTATGTATGAGCCTCATTCGTCTCTTCTCTCCTTTCTTGGTTAGATACCTATCTTCAAACTTATTATCCTCTTTTCTCATTGAGTTATACACTGTTTGTGACTTCTTATATTTTCTACTCTTTGATCAATACGATCTCACTCTGTTGGTACGATCCTTTAAACTTTTCTTTGACTACCTTGCACCATGTGTAGCAGTGATCCTGGAGCTTGTTGGGCTTAGCATGAAGGATCCATCTTTGAAATGGATGCTAGATGTGACGTTGAGGAAGTTTTAAGATGATGCCACTGTACTATGTCCGGCTTTGTTCATACCATCTCTTGCTGTCATGCTATGCTTGTTGATCTTGACAACTGGGAGTGATGGTAGCTCATGTACAAGCTTTAAGTCTTTGTTCACCTTCATGTCTTACTCACCACTGATCAGAGCTGAGGAGTTGTTGCCCTGAAGAAGGTTACGTTAGGTCTATGAATGGATCTGACCTGTGATTTCAACTTAGGATGAATGTGGGAGGTTGATTGAGGAGATGGGTAGTTGCTTCTATGAGGATAACTGCCCTGTATCACCAGCACTGAGCTCTTTGGTAGGCGTTGGTACGTTGGATTTGAACACTACTGGGTAATGAGTTTCAGCTAGTTCCACCAAATCATGGTCGATTGAGGTCTTAGAGGACCCTGGATGGCGCTAAGGTTCAATCGACCTATCATGAAATTGTGAGATCAATGAACTTACGGTGAGTTAACAACAGCCGTGGGAATTTTGATAGATTTCTTTTGCTTCATTATGAAATTATGTTTAAATTTATTTGAGATCCCAATCTTATCATAATTAATTTTAATTTAAAAAATGTTGGCAGGTAAATCACTTATCTAGAAGACTCTTTTTAGAAATTCCTTGATGGCTTTCTCATTTAACGCTAGTGCCCTTAACCCAAGTCAGGCAAAATAATTGATCATTGATTTCAAAAAGGGAGAGCAGGAGGATGATGAGCTTAAATCTAATATTAATGAGTACTTCAGAGTCAATTTTAGAAAGCTCAAGACCAATGAGGCCGTCTCTCTTTTGGAAGCTGCAGGCAAGTGTTCTGAGTTGGAAGACCAGTTCTGGGTGTGGGAGACATTAGAGGAGAGTATCAAACCTGAGATCTATAATTTATCTGACTCAGACTTCAATAGAGTAGAGGCTGGCTTCAAAGAGAACTGGACTTGGAGCGATGACCTTATGGATTATGCTGAGATTAGGAGATTTAAAAAATGAAATATTTCCATCTCAAAAAACATAAATTAATTTTAACATTCATGA
>JAGYYM010000033.1:0-11166 GCA_021439955.1 Certesia quadrinucleata | reverse complement strand
TATTAAAAGCAACTACAAGTTGACCGTAAAAATGTGTGATACAAAACAGCTCCAAAGTATGAGCGTTAGGATTCCTAGGAAATTTATACCCCTCACACTTCAACAGCAAGATAAACCCCATTCCAACCCCCACACACAGACACTCAATCCACCATAACACCCCCTTCATTATATGTAATGAAATATCTTAGTACTATGGACACTTGGCTGAATCAAATGACCTTCTATACACACTGTAGCCTGGTGGTTCTTTAGGTGAATGACCTTTGAAAATCTTACTCCAATACTTATCATTTGAGTTAAATATCTATTTCAGGTTATACTACCCTTCACACACCTGCACCACTGTCTCATATGGCTTCTGTTTAGCATTCATTGGGAATACTGTGATGGTCAACTGCCCATCTTTTGCCACCTAAGGAGAGTCTATTAAAGTACTAGGTTTCATTTTTGGTGTTGATAAAGCAATTTGTGAAGCTAATTTTGTGTTAGACTTAGGCTGTGCTGGTAAAGTAGGCTTTTTGAGGAACAATGGCTGTAACTATGGGATCCTAAACATGGTGTAATATCTATAAATCGACTGAATAAACCCAATTCCCAAACCAGCCCTACACACCCAACCCCTTCCCCCAACCCACCTTTATTATAAAGATACTTAAGTTCATCTGAGGGTACACCCAAACCCCATGAGTATCTGCCCACCTGCTGACTTCTAAACAAATTCCTCCACATACATCTTAATCTGAGCCAAAAACAACCTTGCCTCCTGTTCTGTGCTAAAACTAATCTCAAAACACTTAGTATTGGGTGGTACCATATAATAGGGCCATGCAGGTAGTTACTACTGATGAGGGTTCATAAATAAAGTTTATAAATTAATTAATACAAGTCCACTCGCAATGTAGATTACTAAATTAGCACCACTTATAAATTTCAATACCCCCACCCTCAACATGCGTGATCTGAGTTAAGTCACTAAAGCCCACTACAAGACTAATCATAATTAATTATGTTCGGGTAGAATTCATTAGAAGGCAATATACACTTGGCTTAGTTTGATGGGGTCAATTATGATGTGAAGAAATCATTCAGGAACAGGGCTCACATGAGAGATTTTGAGAGGGAGTTTAACGATGGGTTTGGAGCTAGGAACTATAGTGGGAATAGGCAAAGTAGTTTTAATAATTATAACAACGCTATCGGAAGCAGCTGGAGGACTAGCTATGGTAGGATGTATAGGAGGATCGTGTATTAGACTATCATACAGACCTGTGCTCAGGATGAGATCCTCAGGACAATGATTGATAATATGGAACATCTTGCCACGGAGAAGATAGTTGCGATAGATGTTGAGTTTGGGGGTGGGAAGACCATTCCTAGGGTGGGAATTGTGAATTTTAATGAGGAGTGTGTGTACTACAGTGATTTCTGTCTGAGGTATAATGATTGGGCTGAGACGAAGAATTTGCTTAGGAAGGAGAGGGAGGAAGCCAATCGGATAGCAGAGAAGATTTTGAGTAAGCATTCTGAATCAGAACTGTTGCCATCACCGGTGAAGTGAGATAGGATTGGTGAGGGGAGTTAGAGTGAAGAGAGTGGCTCCAGGGAAGATGATGAGTTTGCCACCTTTTAAGCATCTGCAGGGGTTAAAAGGAAAATTGTGAATATGGATGATGTACCAGGGGATGAGGCAAATCCTGATGAAAGTACATCAAAATCAAGCGCAAATATGGAAAATAAATCTTCCATGGATCTTCCAAAAATAAAGCCTCTAGTCGCAGCAAAACCTGCTTCAAGTGAAATCAATTAATCAATGACAGCAGCTCTTGAGGCAGGCATTTCCAAAAAAGCAGATCCAACATCAATATTAAGCTCACTGAAAAATAATGATGAATCCGATAGGGGTACACTAAATAAACCCCACTTTAACCACCACCCCAAACCCACCATAAATCATTCTTCTACTCCAGGTTTAGTTTTGTTAAAATCACTAAAAGATCTCCCAAACCACCAACACCCCCTCAATCTGAGCCAGCTAAACCTCCCACATCACCAAACACAGCAGCTCTAGTAGATAAACAAACTGAAGCTTCTGAGTCATCAAACCCACCAGACCCCAAAACCACAATTGAACCAACCAGAATCACACGAAGCAAATCCAGGTCATAATCAGGTGAAAAACCCATAATCCCATAGAAAGACCCAGCAACAGAGATCATAGAGGAGCAAATGCGGTAAGAAAAGAAAGAAATGCTTGCCAAGCTAGAGGAAGACCGACGGCTTGATGAAGAAGAGAAGCTGATAATGAGTAGCACATCTGAGGAAAGCTCAATGGAAGGTTCCGACTCAGACTATGACCTAGATGATGACAAATCACTATTCAAACACAACATGAAGGAGATGGACTATCTATTCAGAAAAGGGAAGAAGAAGAGGAAGAGTAAGGATGGGCTGCCTAGCACTGCTGAGCATACATTGGGGTATGCTAGTGAGTAGAGCTATAAGGTGGTCATGCCCAAGGGAAAGGAGTAGTTGAAGAAGGAAAGGGTTATGAAGAAACATACTTATATATTAGATGATGATGAAAATGGAAATGATTTAGAGGAGTATATAACTGGGAGGAGTAGGGAAGGATGGTGGTGGTGTGTGGATGGGGTGGTTGGGTCTATTATAGATCATACTGGGGTCAGAAGGAAACCTTTTAAGATGATGCATAGGGAGATTAAAGAGATATTGAAGGATAAGATAGTGATTGCACATAATTTACCCAAAGATTTCGCATATCTAAGGCTCACAAGGCATGATTGCCTGAGGACTATTGACACCTCACTATTCAAAATGTTCCAACGTAGAAACCTGAAACGTAAACTAAAGGACCTTCTTTACGAATTCACAGACAACAATATCCAGAAAACATCATCACACTCCCCAGTTGAAGATTCAGCAGCATGCATCAAACTATACAAAGTATTCGCACGAGAAATAGGCATCTACGACGTTAAAATGATATACAATGAACTCTGGGGCTCCAAAGAAGCTAGATACACCGATCCATCAGACATAGACGACCCAGAGTCAGTAGTAGGACCAAACAGCGACATATTCAAAGTTGACTACTAAACCCTAGGCGAACCAACATCAACCCTCGGCCTAGCAGTAAACTGGGGCATCAACTTGAACAACGAAAAGGAGATCCTAAGAGTATCCCTTGTGAATGAGTCAGGGTTCCTACTATTCGACTCCATAGTGCTCCCATAGAGCAGCATATCATACATGCCACTTAACTACAGCTACCTTTTTGACCCTACATTCGGCATCCCACTCAAATACCTAACAGAAATGCTTAACAATGTAATCGCAGATCGCACCATAGTAGGTTATGGAATCAATAAAATAATGCAGATGCTCGGTGTTACAGTCAACTACATCCCAAGAGACATCATCGCCTATGACGAAGTCGGCGTCCAGTCAACCCCACAACTCGCTAAAAAGTTCTACGACATGAAACTCGACACCTTCTTCAGATCAACCATCACAGAGGCAAGGCTATTCCTAGCCATCTACCTCTCCAACAAAGACCAAATCGATTCCAAATACATCAACGTAGACATGCTTCAGAACTACTTAGACGCCGAGCCAACCACCATGCACTGAGCCATATTCATACCAAATTAATAATTTCACCCTCCCCTATATGATCACACTAATATCTGGACTAATTATTGGAGGTAATAGCTTAGTTAGTAGGGGTTGAATATGGGTGCCATGGGTGAGGGGTGGTATAAAAGGGGGAGTTCTAATAATTGTAGTGGGTATTAAATATAATGCACTTTAACGAAAAATCTGGTGCCTATGAGGTCGAAACAGGCCATGTAGACTACAACAACATCAACTATGATCTCAAGAAGTCACTTAGAAACCGTATGCATATGGGGTAGTTTGAGCAAGAATTCAACAATGGATTTGGTAGGAAGTACTATGGGTCCATGAATAAGTTTGATGCGAACAAGAACTTTATCAAATCAGATTTTAAGAACTATAACAATGCTATAGGGAATGCATGGAAGTTTAGTTATGGTAGGATGTATAGGAGGATCGTGTACTAGACTATCATACAAACATGTGCTCAGGATGAGATTCTAAGAGAGCTTATTGAAAATACACTTGTCCATAGGGGAGGGGCAAGAAGGGGAGGGGTACTAGGAGTTTGGGGTGGTGGGGTGGTGGGGGTAAAGATCATTTGGAAACAGATAAGATAGTTGCGATCGATGTTGAGTTTGGAGGTGGGAAGACCATTCCTAGGGTGGGAATAGTCAATTTCAATGAGGAATGTGTGTACTACAGTGATTTCTGTCTGAGGTATAATGATTGGACGGAGACTAAGAGCCTATTGAGGAAGGAAAGGTTGGAGTCACATTGAATAGCTGAGTAGATATTGAATAAACATAAAGAATCATCAAATTTAGAAAGAATTGCTAAATACTCTAAATTCCAAAAACTCACACCATCAAAACTCAGGATAAAATTTCATTTAGTGTGTAAGAATTAAAGAAAACTCTACCCAAAAATAATGAAAACGAAGAACAAGTTGAAGGGGCTACAAAAAAGAAAAAACGCAAAAATGACAGTGATAGCTCAGAATTTAGTGACGATGAATTCGGTAAACCTGATGAACCTAAAGTTGAACGTAAAGTTGTCAGACTCGCTGAAGTGGACCCAGGGTTCGAAATCAAATCCCCAGTGGATGGAGACATGGATGACACAGACACATCTAACGCACACAGCCCTGTATTTGACAAGAATGAAGACCCTAATGGGCTGGACCAAGTTTTGGGAGTGGACCCAGAAGCACAGGTACCTGACCAAGAGACCGATTTCATTGATTCAGGCTCCAAAAAGTTAGAAGAGCTCAAACAATAGAAGCTAGCACAACTTGAAGCCACGACAGGACCTGCATAGTCGACAGGTGTTGGGTTCGAATTCACTGAGCGTAGTTAACCTGTGGCAAAGGCAGGCACAGCTGGGTTTGGCATGAGTGACTCCAGCATCTTGGGAGCAAGTTTCGCTAAAGAACGTCACACTCAAGAAAAAGGTATGATCGGAAGCTTCATGCGAGGTATGGACAAAGACAGCGCCACCAGTGACAAGGACCAATTCAATAAAAGCTTGACTGAAAAAGAGAAGAAGAAACAAGACAAGATCAAAGAGGCAAAATAGAAAACCAATGCGGCCAGGAGAGCATAGGAGAACGACCCACTCAACCTGACTTCATCTGATAGTGATGATGATGAATCAGAGGAAGAAGGGGGTGATTATGGCATCAGCTAGAAAGAGCTGAAGGACAATCTGATGGATGTAGGATAGTGTGAGGCTGGAAGTACTGCTGCAGAGTCGTAAGGGAAGAATACTACTTAGTAGAGTGGTAGGAGTTAGCACGGACATAATCCGTAGTAGGAGTATGAGTAATAGAAGAAGTAGGAGGTGTTGATGTCTTAGAAGTATATGTTTGATAATGATGCTAATGCTAATGATGAGGAGGAATGGATAGTTGATCATACAGGGTAGAAGAGGAAACCTTTTAAGATGATGCATAGGGAGATTAAAGCTATATTGAAGGATAAGATAGTGATTGCACATAATCTACCCAAAGATTTCGCATATCTCAGACTCACAAGGCATGATTGTCTGAGGACTCTTGACACCTCACTATTCAAAATGTTCCAACGTAAAAACCTAAGAAGGAAGCTAAAAGATCTCTTACTAGAATACGTAGATGCAAGGATCCAAAGAACCTCAAATCACTCCCCAGTTGAAGATGCAGCAGCATGCATCAAACTATACAAAGTATTCGCACGAGAAATAGGCATCTACAACATCAAAATATTATGGAATGAACTCTGGGGGTCAAAGGAGGCCAGATACAGCGACCCACCCGACATCGACGACCCAGAAGAGATAATAGGCCCATACACCGATATATTCAAAGTTGACTACTAAACCCTGGGGGAACCCACATCAATACTGGGCATGGCAGTAAACTGGGGCATCAACCTGAACAACGAAAAGGAGATCATAAGAGTAACCCTAGTGAATGAGTCAGGGTACCTAGTATTCGACTCCATTGTCCAACCCTAGTACAATGTATGCTATGTACCAGTCACACAAGGCTATCTCTACGATCCTTCATTTGGGATCCCACTCAAATACCTATCAGAAGTGTTGAACAATGTGCTAAAAGATAGAATCATAGTGGGATATGGAATCAGTAAGGTGATGAAGACATTTTAGCTGAGTGTGCCCTTCACACTTAGAGATATCATCATGACAGAGGAGGTGGGAGTGTCATCATCTCCATAGCTAGGTAAGAAGTTCTATGATATGCATCTAGACAACTTCTTTAGATCCACTATTACAGAGGCTAGGCTGTATCTTGGGATTTATCTATCTCTTAAAGAAGATATCGAGTAGAAGTATTATCAAATTGATACATATGTAGGCGTTGAGTTGGGGGATGAGGTGGGGCTGAGGGTTGGGGAGGGAGTGGGGAATGGGGTTGGTGGTGTATGTTGAAGACTTACACTTAAGCTTAGGAAGAGCAGAAGAAGAAAAGGAGTTTAAAGAAGAAGAATAAGGAAGAGGAAGATGTATGAGCAACCCAGAATCCATTGTTATGAGAAATTAATCATTTATTCATTAAAACTTAAATATGAAATTTGTCTTTTAACTCCACAATTTTCCATCACAAAATATCACCTTAATCAATTAGAATTGTGTGAGTCAATATTGGGGATGAGTACCCCTAAAAACATAAAATATATATTTAATTTAGTTCAAAAATTATAAATGTTTGAAACATCAAAATAAGCAAAATCATTTTTTCAGCCTTAAGTAGCTATATCTAAGAAAGCCTGGCTCAAACATAGCAAACACTATTCATCACTCTCACTGTGGTTGCCATCATTACAATCTTAAACTTCATATATCACATCTTCTGGGATTCCTGGTAGCGCAAACGCCAGAGACTCTACATATAAAAACAAAATTAATCTCACAAACCCCACTATTGTGAATAAATCTCACTTGATGAATATGATAGAATAGGGTAGGAGACCTCAGGTAGAGTTTTCAGACACATGAAGAGAGATTAAGAGTATAATGAATGGGTTAAAACAAAGGAGAAGTTAGCTAGAGGTCAGATCATGGTAACAAGTCATCTACCTAAAAGTAGGAATATGTAAGGAAGGTAAAGATATGCAAGAAGGTCTTTTATTGCAGATTTGTGAGATGAGAGAGAAGTTTAAATTGATAAATGAGATGTTTGGGGGTTAATATTGGATTAGTTATATTGTAAGTTTGGTCATTATTGGCTATGTATGAGTGTTGCTTGAGTCATTTCAACTCAAATAAAGAAAAATTATAAAATGAGTAAAAAAAACTATTTCACTCTTTAAATAATCAAAATAAATCATTTTCAAGCTGAGAAATAGCATTTGGTAAACCAATTATTCATACTCATTGATAAAAAAATAGCGTGATTTAATCTCAAAAATTAAATCACATATTATTTACATATGCATCAATATTTGAGATGAGTAGTCAAAAACAGTAGATTTAAATTTTAATTTAGTTCATAACAGTCTTAATGTCAGAGAAAATATCGTCCACGATATCAATAGGCTCAGCCATATATAGCTATTTCCAAGAGAGCATGACTCAAACATAGCAAACCCTGGTCGTCACCCTGACTGTGGGAATCATCATCTACATCTCATACTCCATATACCACACCATCTGGGACCCCAAGTAGCGCAAACGTCAAAGACTCTACCTATAAAGACAAAAATAAGACCGCGACCCCCAATTTTGTGAATAAATGACCTCAAAAGAATATAAACAAGTCGGGAAGGAGACCTCTGAGAGGCTCTTCAGAGACCTGAAGACTGAGTAGGAGTATAATCATTGGATAAGGACCAAGGGGTAGTTTGAGAGAGGAGAGATCATGGTGCAACGACCTTCAGATTCTGATGTTGTGATGAAGGTTGGGGGAAAGTAGTAGTAGTTCAAAAAACCAAGTCCCGTTAGAAATATGTAGGGGGAGTAAACTTCAGCTAGAAGATCGTTGAGCAAAGAGTATTGAGATTAGAGAGAGGGTTCTAAAGAGATTTTGTGATTTATCATTGGAGTGTTTGGGAAGGGTCAAAGCTGGTTCATTTAATTCTCTAAATATTGAAATTTTGGGTCATTTCGATAGAATTTATCATATTTAAAATTAAAAATGAGCCATAATTCTGAGCAAAATATGTATAATTCATTTATCACCCAAACCTGAGCTCAAACCCACTTTCTAGAAATAAATGCGCATTCAAGTTTTAACAAACAATAATATTTCAAAAACAAGCGTATGGGCTTCTATGAGAAGGCCTATAAGCAACACAGATACGAGGAAAACCAATCCACATCAGCCCAATACCCCAAATAGTTCAAAATCAACACAGATCAGCAGCAAAATAGGGAAATAATGCTTGAGAAGAACAGAGTTGATGCATCAGAGTTAATCAAAGAGGTAAGTGCGGGACTTGAACTCACCCCTATATAGATCCACTATTAGCTTGACCAATCCTAGTTCACTACTTTCAGGACCATCATCAAACGTCTCAAGGAACAATCAGGTAACATATTTGCTAAAGATATCACAGAACAGGTAAGTCCTTCTCCCTCCTTTTTTGACACATATCCTATAGGTGCTTTAATGTATGTTCAAGGCTAATAATAAGACCGCTTCTAGGCTATAGAATGCTACTAAACCACTTCCTGTTACTGATTATGATTTAAAGAAAAAGTTAGCTCAGAAGCTCGTGCTATTCATGCCATACAAGCTAAAAGATGACATCAGCCAATCATTAGAAGACTTCTTCTGGAACTATGAGCGCCATTATGACTCAAGTAAAGGAGAGGAGCACAAGACCACAGCTGAGGCAAAGGCAGCCATAGACCTTAAACAACATAGTAAGCTAAACAACTACCTCAAATCAGCCGCACCTACCACAAAACCTAAGGAAATCAAGGAAGAGGTACCCCTGACCTCCTCGTAATAAAAAGTCCTAGCCGAGAAGGAGCGGAAGTAGTAGGAAGCCATAGCTGGGTACTACCAGACTACCGATCTTAGTGATGATGACAACGCCACAAAGGGATCAGCCTCAAAGGGTAACTCATGTGAGAAAGACTCAAACCCATTCAATAATTCACAAGGCATTAAGACCAATTATAAAGAAATTGAGAACCATATTATAGAGGACCTAGATATGGAGTAGCAGGAGGAAATGAAGTAGAATGAGGTGGAGGAGACTAAAGGCGGGGGAGATGGTGGGTTTGTAGATGTTGTAAGTTCATCAAATCAAATATTAAATAAAATTTAAAAACCATCACCCACAATGGAGAAAAAGATCCCTGACCAAGAATCTGATATGGACACTGATGAAGCAGAGAAGATGATGTAGGAAGTGGATAAAGATAATTGATTTTACTAAGATAGTTAACCTAAGTCGGTCTAATAGACTGATGTGTCTACTAAGAAGTAGATGAATGCTTTTGATAGGCTGAGGGCAAGAGAGTTTAAAGCTGTTAAACTTATGTAGAAGTCACCTGTCATGCTTGATGATGACTTTAGTGATGAGGAGGTAGATCTTAATTAGGGGATCAAGAGGAAGAGTGTTAATTAAGTGCCATCAGTGAGTAAGAAGAGTAAAATCTTTGACGACAGTGATAGTGAGCATGATTAAGATAAACTTGTCAAACTACCGCCTAAATCACTAAAGGCATCCCCAGCTGCCAATTTGGCATAACCCGCCAAAGTTGAGGCTAACGGAGCAAAGGAAAATAAGCCTGAGAGAAACTTGTCAAAACCCAATTCTGTAGGGAAGAAGAAGAAGGATCAAGGTGACAAACCCTCCAGGAGATATATCAAAAACATAAAAGTGGATATATTCGCAAAACGCGCATAGAGGAAATTGGAAGAAAAGAAATCTAGCCCTGAAGCCCCTCCTTCACCAGAAGGATCACCACCCAAAGAGACCCCTATAGCACCATCCAAACCAGATACACTCCCAGCCAAGAAGCCGAGCTACTTGAGTTACTCTGATATGAAAAAGGTAATGGAAAAGCAAGGTCATAAAGTAGTTGAGGGTGAGGATGAGGAGACAGGGCCAATATGCTGTATCTGCTATGAGAAAGATGAACTCTACCTTTCCAAATGCCAACACATCGCCTGCTTCAAATGCTGGGACCAATGGCTGGCAAAGTACCTAGAATGCCCACAATGCAGATAGAGGCTTAGGAAAAACCAAATCAGAAAGCTAGAAGGCAACAAGGGTGAGACAGGTGACACGATCGAGAAATAACTAAGCTAGACGAAGATTGGATAATGAATTAATCACACTTAGAACCTAATTAAAATTAAATTGAATTAAAATGCAAGGCAATCTCATACTAAATCACAATGGATCCATCCAAGAGGTAAGCCACCCTCCCCATCACCATACTAGAACAACATCGTTGACCTGGGGAATGACGAAGCTACCAAGATGGCAGAGCACATCATGCATGTGGTGCACTCATTGAACTATCTTCAGATCAAGTTAAATGGTGGAAACCATCACTCCACTACTAGTAAGCCTCCCATGCTTTCATGTTGTGGGTATAGTCAAAATTAATAAAGGGTTGAAGTTAAAGCTTGAAGTGGGTGGGGAGGTCATCACAGCATAGTTTGTGTCTGCTGGCCAGGGTGGGTAGAGTGAGGGTGGGGCTGCGGTAGAGAACAATGAGGGTGAGGGGTAGGCAGAGGAGGCACCAGAAGAGGACCAGTGATTAAATTTGGATGAAGTATGGAGGTGGTGGGGAATGGATTTAAACTTATTTTTAAAATTTTAAAACCTGCTATTAATGGAAAAGTTTAACAAAAAGTTGAAAGCATCCAAAGTCCCACCTAAGACCTCAAAGGCAACCAAGATCCCTACCCTCAGCAGGACCAGCAGTCAAAAGTCACAGAAATCATAAAAATCAGATAAAGGGAAGTCAACTAAGGCCATCGCACCCAAGAACCTGACCTCACAAATCTCAGAGGAAACTACCTCACTCAACCCAGAACGTGTTTCAGATACCTTCCAGAGC
>JAGYYM010000032.1:0-16029 GCA_021439955.1 Certesia quadrinucleata | reverse complement strand
TTGCTTGCGACAGTCTTTTCGTCTCGAGACATTGTCGGTATGGCATCGCACTCGTCTCTGTTGGCTCAGTCGGCGTTGGCGCGGTCGATCGCGACGCACTCTGACTCATCCGCACGAAACATTACGTCGCGAGATGAAAAGTTGCGGTCTGCAAAAGCTCGGCTGGAGGAGCATCAAAACTTCTTGCTAGCCATGGAGGAGGAAGCTCTAGACGCTGAGCGCTCTTATGACGGTCCTCGTCCACAAATCAGTCGTCGAGCGCAAATGGTACAACGTGACGTGCCTGTTGAGGACTTTCTCATTCATAAAGGGAAGGAGTATGATGAAAATCGAGAAGCAATGATCATAGAGGAAGGGATTGAGATGTTGAAATCTCGCAAGCCGCGGATAACTGCACAAGCTGCGTCCCTTCGTCGCGATGGTCCTGCTGGTGATCGGCTGTACGCAACCAAAGATCTTCATGAGATCCGTCGTGATCGTATGAAGTCTGAACTAGAGGCGCGTCGTTTTGATGAAGAATCGAATGCCATGCGATCTCCGGCTTTGAATCAGAGTCGTCGTAGCTATGGTAACCGTCGTGTGGAGCGCGAGAAATGGGAGCGTCGTCGCGATGAAAAGGTTGCTATCTCGCGCATGCAACGTGACGCTGAAGAAGATGACTATGTCGCGCATCAGCCTGAGATCGACGCGAAATCTCGTGAGATCGCGAGGCGCGCGTCAGGTACGACGGCTGCGGTTCGTGCGGCTGGTCTGTCTTTGGCAGACTCGCTGGTGATGAAGAGTGAGATGGGTCGTCTGAAGAATCTGGAAAAACAGTTCGTTCGAGAGTTGGATGAGGTCCCTGGGACCCCATCCATCACCGGAAAAGCGGCGAATCTCAAAAGGGAAGGTGATGTTGGAGCACGATTATACAATATGTCTGCTCATTACGAAGCTAGGAAGGAGGAGCTACGGGCGAAAATGATGCAGGAGGAAGAAGAGGCTCGGCAGGCTTCGCTTGCGAGACGTCGCTTATCAATGGATGCGGTACCTTCTGTACAAGGGACTTCGTATGGACCGGAGCAGATATATGAGCGTGATATGGAAGAAAAAGTTCGTCGGGATTTGGATCTTCAGGCTATCCTTGATGAGGAACGACTCATTAACCACCATCCCCAATTAAACCCCAAATCGCTTCAAATCGCCGATGCCTTGCCGGAAACTGCGGTGGAGCGACTTTTGAAGCCCAAGGATGCCGGTCCTCCGTCTGGACATCAACTGCCCGGTGACGCTTCGGAGTATACGTTTCACCCTACGATATCGGCGACTTCGGTCATTTTGGATCAAAAGCGTGGAAACATTGAAGGTCCGGAACGGATTCAGGCGCTGTATGAATACGGCGCGGAAGAGATTCGTGCTCGTCGAGATGCTGTCCGGGAACGTATCGCCGAGATGGAAATGCAGGCATGTACTTTTAAACCCAGTATTAGCTCTTCGTCTGTGGACCTGCTGATGTCACAGAGACGGTGGGGAGGACCTGTCGTTGCTCGAACCTATGCTTGGCAGAAGAAACGAAGTGAAAAAATTCGCCGGGAGGCGGAAGAAATTCGACGTAACGAGATGCAAGGCTGTACTTTCAAACCGGAAATCACGAATCTTCCCAATGATGTTGCTTACAGTAGTCGTAACGAGAATGGACAGACAACGGTGGATGTTGTGGAGGAAATGAAGAAATCTTGTTATGGTTTCGAGGACCACATGAAACGTCAACAAGAAGCTCGAAAGGCGAAAACGTCAACGGAAGAAGAACAGACATTTGTAACAGGGAAGAACTGGACTGGTGCACCTACGCAGGTGAAACCATTCAATTTCAAAAGGGAAATCAAAGTCCCGGCCCTGCAAAAGTACACGCTTGCTGCCGGTACTCCGCAGAAAGTTCTTGATGGGACCATGGACATTTCAGAGGTCTTGGAAAAAGCAAAGCGGCAAAAACCGAACGCCGTCATCGTGTCCGTGGGAAACGAAGTATCGACGACGACTCCTCGTGGCAGTCGACGTGGTGGACCGGTTCCGTCGGGGTCTCGTTTAGGTCGTGCTGGAGCGGAAGCGTCCAGTGAGTGGCTGCGTCGACAAAGGGAGAAACACGAGTTAGAAGACATGGGAGGTGAATATTTATTGATGGATGAATGTGGTCACTATTTGCCAGCATTCGTTGACCAGAGTGGTGCGCGAAGTGATGTGCTAGCTTCTCCTGCGGCAACTTCTTCTGTCGTTGGTGGGCGGGATGCTGCGGAAACTTTAAACGCGACGTTTCGAGATTCGCATGGTGCGACAACTGGTCCAGGAGGAAGATCGTCGTTGGTGTCGTTGTCGGGTACGCATGCGGCTTCGTCTTCGGAAATGCGAAAGAAGGGTGAAGTCAACTTTTATCATCGCATGGATCGCAGTCGGCGATTGAAGGCAGAACAGGAGGCTCGCGCGGACCATGCGGTGACGAATGGTGGAGGATGGACACCGGATCGAACGAAAGTAAAGGAGTTTCGTTTCAATCGTCGCGATAAAAAAATCGCTTCTCTTGCTCGACCTGTCTCTGTGTTATAGATCATTCTAGAAAATAATAAATGTTTATCGCAGCATTCCCTCTTCTTTTTTTTATTAGAGTGCTACGTCCATAACCATCATTACCACAAAACCAACCATGACACCGTATGATCCTAGTCGTTGATTTTCTCCATGACCCATTTCCGGAATGAGATCGTCGGCGACTACAAATATCATGGCTCCCGCAGCAAACGACAGCGCATACCTAAAAAATGAAGAATCTTCACATGTCAGCATCCACCTCCCCACCAATACCACACACATCTCGCATTAAACCAGCATAACACTCACGGTAACAAGGGTTTGATCAGAAGCACTGCATACGCGCCAAGCACTGCTCCAACAGGCTCCACCATGCCAGACAGCTGCCCCCAAAACACACACTGCCACAGCGACATGCCGGTGGAGTACAAAGGCAAGGACACAGCGAGTCCTTCTGGGGCGTTTTGTAAACCGATACCAATCGTGAGGTTGCGGGCGCGCGAAAAGGTTGCCTTTGACACCGTCCCAACACTCGCAAATGCAACGCCCACAGCCATTCCCTACGAGAGATTCCAATGTCAGCACCCCCCCCCTCACATTCCCGTCACGTTCATCCCTCCGCCACTACACCCGCACTTACCTCCGGGACATTGTGAGCAGTCACAGCGCACACTAACAGCACCACACGCTTCCACTCCTCCATCTTCCTCGCGTGGTCATCGCCGGTAACAGCGTCAACCACATCAGCATCCTCCGATTTGGAAGCTTGTCGACGTCGACGGGTGACCATCCCGTGTTTCGACGGGGATGCGGACGGTGTTGTATCTACAAAGCCCTTCTTCTCCCCCAAGTCTTTCTTTCGGGAGGATGCTGCATCACTAACACTTTCTCCAGCATAACCCGCTCTCACTAACAACGAGTCAGTCGCAACAATGAACACTCCTCCGAGAATGAATCCCACCGCAGGAGGCACCCACGAATAGTCTTCACCATACGTAGGGTCCTCCGACGCCATCTCTATTGCAGGATCGAGCAGTGACCAAAACGACGCAGCTATCATCACCCCAGAAGCAAATCCCATGGACACATCAAGAATTTTCTTTTGAAATGCCTGCTGTTCTTTTACAGTGGCGTCCCCAGAGAAAACCGAGCATGCCAAAGGAACCACCACCACCATAGCAGCGCCAGCAGCAGTAAGAAACCATGTCAACAGAGAGCCGAGCAGAGCCTGTGTTACCTGTGACACACCTTGAATCATCGATGTCGAATAAGAGAGCGATCAGAGTATACCTTCCATTCTCATTGTTTCCGGAACCGACAGTTTTGTACAGATCATCGGATCAGTCCTCTGATCTGCCCCGCCGACGTCGACATCCTCGTCCGGGCGGGAGGCGGCGAATCGATTAAAAAAAGCGCGGATCGTTGTTTGCGCGATGACGATTTTAATAATGACGCCGGAAGTATCAGAGATTGAGGGTAAGAGAGCGATTCGCATTCTCTCGTTCGTATATCCTCAGGAGGATGTGGACAGACTAGCAGAGTTTCTGGAACAAAGGTTAGGTGTCAACGTCGTCGGGGTGACACGAAGTGGCTGTCGCTCTGCTCCAGCGAATGCCGAAGAGTGGAGTCGTGTTTTGAGTGATTTTGAGTTGGCGGTGGTGTGCTCACCTTCAGTACTACCGTCTGTTGTGCTGAATTCGTCTGTGTCTGAGTCGATGGATAGCACTCCTGCAGAGAATGATACCGTGGTGATTGCGGGTAGTGACTGTGGCAGTGACAGTGACAGGTCGATGACTGTCGCCGACCCTCGAGGAGTGATGCCTGTTATTTTATCGTGTCCCCTGCAGAGAGAAAGTGGCATGCCGGTGTTCGAGTCCTTGTTGGTGTGTCGTCGTACATCGAATGGCACGGGGCCGAAATCCCTAACTGATTTTGAAGGGTCTTGTTTCGCATATAATGATGTTTGCAGTCTATCGGGCTATCACTGTGTCTGGTATGAGCTGGCGAAACGATGTGAGGGAAGGAAGCGAAGTGGTGATACATTTTTTAAAAGGGAGGTTTGCTCTGGCGCGCATATGAATTCCATTCGAATGATCGTGAAGGGTGAAGCTGATGTCGCTGCTATTGACGAAAGGGTTTGGGCGAAGATGCGGCAGAACTGTTGTGACGATGATATCCTCGACCGTTTGTGTGTTATTGAAACCTTGGGTCCGTTTGCTTCGCAACCAATTGTTGGTTCTCCTTTAAATTTAAGCCAATCTGATATATTAAACATATCGCAAGTTCTAAATGATGTTTCGGACCATACGACACAAGAAAACTCGGAATTATGCCGCGATCTGCTTGTCGCCGGGTTCGGTCCTCCCACGACGGCACTTTTCCGAAAAATTCATGATGTTTTGTCGCTCTCGGCAAAGTTTAGGAATTCTTGAAGATCAAAACACCAAAGCTTTTGTATTATGTATATGTTTTAAGAGCTCTTTGCTTTGATTCCCTGATTCGATTGGAATATCGACAGTTTCCCAAAATATTTCAAAGCAAACTCCACAGCTTTCACGAGACTGTCCGTGACGTGCAGAGCCCCGCTCTCCAACAGCTCATCTCTAGTACAAGTTGATAATCCTTTGACCCAGACACCAACAATGCATGTGTATCCAGCGGCTTTCGCCGATGTCACGCCGACAACAGTGTCCTCGAAAGCTGCACAAAATGAGGGGTCCACACCCAGCCGCATTGCCACTAGTTGGTACGGTGCTGCATGCGGCTTCATGAGTCGGAGGTCATTCGCAGTTACAATGGCGTCGAACGCAGCCAAAGAGAATCCGGACCGAGGCATCAGCGCCTGTACGCTTGATAGGGATGAATTCGTACAAAGGGCAACTCGGATTTTCGGACTAGATTTGTGCACAATCCTCAACGCGTCACGAGCCCCGGGCATCTCCCGCACGATCTCGCCATCTTCAAGATGTGAGTAGACAAAGTCTCGCTTTCGATGACGTAGCACCGATGCAGCTTCGTCCAGTGATCTAGACCCTTCAAAATCTGACAAAGACGCACCACGCTGAAGCAAGTTTTTCACAATCGATATGGACTTCTTCGATCGAGAATCACTAGCTTCGACTCTGAAATCCGAAACATCAAAGTGCAGGTTAGTCAGAGACTCTACGGTGTCAGACCAAGCTCCGTCATGCAGAGGTTTCGAGTTCAACAAAGTCCCGTCCATATCAAAAACAAAACCGATATGATTGTTAAAGGCTCTTCCGTCGATAGGTAACGGCGCGAGATTCGAGGGTAGATCGCCTATCACAGAAAACTCGTCACCGACTTCAATGAAAGTACTTTCATCAGACACACAAGCACCAGCGAATTTGGCTAACACACCGAACATAACACCATCAGGCTGCCTCCGATACGACGACAACGTCAGAAGCGGCTCTGCGCTAGAGTTGCTACCAGCATTGACTGCGACGCATCGCTGACATAGAGACCTCACCACAATTTCTATATCGCGAGCTTTGTGTCTCAGAGTGATCCAGCCATCCTCGTCGTATGGCTCCATATCTCCGTCGACAACAACGTTAGCTCTAAACTGCTCCGGGCGCGCAAGACAGCGATCATGCAGACCTAGCCTTTGCTCAAGGTCAAGAAGGCTCTTCTTGGAGATGATCAAGATATCGGAGTCGTTCACAAAAGAGTCATGAACATGAGCACCAAAGCCTACAAAGTTGCACGACCTTCCTAAAACTTGGGAAACCCAGTCAGATGCAGCAGCATGTTTGACAAGATCCGAACATTCCACTGAACGACCACACGAATTAATGGAAAGTGGCATTTGTCCTACAAGAGGATCGGAAAGCAGTTCCCACTCAGAAACGTCGGTACAAAGGGAAACAATACAAGAAGATTCCATGATCCGCGTATCGGCTTCACAGATACCTCTGGTTCTATCCGAATTTGAGGTTAACGTTAACTTTTTCTCCGCAAAGTCCACATCGACACAAATTTTTAACAATTTGCGATCCATTTTCAGCGTCAACACTCTACCAGTTAAGGAGTCAACAATCGCAAACTTTCTATCAAATAAAAACTCTCCGTTCTTTATCTGACAGGAGCTGACTCGAACACCTTCACAGGATTTCACGGGGTACAAATATAAATCGGTAACCATAACAGAATCATTCCCAGTCGGTTCCTCATATCCTCTATTTCTTCCATTGGATATACTGGCAGAGGGACGAGCCTCACAAAACTCCCGTATCAAAACATCAGCAACATCTTCAACATCCCGAGCGGTGGATGACCAACCGAACGACACTCGAACAGCGCCAGTAGGAACACTATCGATCATATCGACGTCGTCACCACAAGCATGACCATGCTCATGATTCCGCAATATATCATCAGAGCTGAGACTCAACGCAAGTTGACAGCCTCCAGAATTGCAAAAGCAGCCAACACGAGCGCGAATATTATGAAGGGAAAAAAGTCTATCAACACTAGAGTAGCCCACGATTTCGCCTGTATACGACAGCACATTGAAAGAGACTGTTGGACCTTGAACAATGTCATCGTCTTCGAACGGAAGTTTTTCATCTTCGCTCCAGTTTCCGTAAATCCTAAAGACAGGTGAACCATTAAAATGACTCTGCTTTCGAAGTGTTCGATAGAACATTCTAGCCAAAGCCATGCCATGATTAAAAACGCGCTTCATCAACTTGATCGGGGTTGCACTGAGAATCGTGTTCGAGTCATAAGCAAAAGTATCTCTGATCATAGCCATCGCCAGAGGTAGACCGGCAATTCCTAGATAGTGAGGCGTTCCGTCTTCGAGGAACTCATGAGGTAGACCTTTTCGCGGGACTCGAAACAGCGAGTCCGCCGCAATTGCGGAAACAGTTCCTCCCCCACAATAAGTTTTGCCACTACGAAGAATTTCACCGGCATCTTTCCTCACGATGAGGGCACCCAGGCCCGTAGGATAGCCAAACATTTTGTAAAACGATACGGCAGCGAAATGAGGAGATAGATCGTGCAAGTTCACCGGTCCTGTTGCAGCCGCTTTGGCTATATCCAAAAACACATAGTTTCGCCTCTGACTACGGCTAGAAACCAGTTGCTGCCTCATACTTCGAATCGAGGCGGACGGGACCCGCGCCCCACTGAAGTTGCTTTCCAGGGTTATCATCACAAGCGATGCCACACCTTCAGCTTCGTCGTCCAAACCACTTGGACTTGGATTTGATTCGCTTTCACTGGCAACACTTCTTGATTGTCTACCCGAAAGCATGGCATCAACAATATACTGAAAGCGTAGATCATTCTCAAAAGACAGAACTTCAGCACCATTTTTAATAGCATAATCACGAATTCCAACAGCACTCGTATGAGCGTCCATCGGATAAATATATTTCGAGCCTTTTTGCCACGGAAAGTTTTCTCCCACAAGTTTCAAAGCATGCGTCGCTCCAGAAGTAAACACAACATCGTATACATCCGCAGGAGCAGAGAACCACCGAAGCACCTCACGACGCACCTCCATGAGAGCCATCCTGCTCGCATCGCTACTGTGCGGATTAACATGCCTAGAAACAGAAGAGGACATCGCTTCTGCAGCGGCAAGAAGAAGTGACCTCGGAGGAAGAGCAGCGCCGGCATGATCGACATACACACCCTTGAGAGACGGATACTCTTCCTTCCTGAACTGTTCTATGAGCCGCACATAACCGCCCTCCACCGAACCGCGCATAGAGGAGCGATAGCCCTTCCGAATTGGTCGAAAAAAGGACCGTAGTATGCGAGGTAAAACCCATATAGAAATAAACACTATAACCACAGCTACCGCTATGGAGTATAATTCTATCTGCGACATGGGGCCGCAAATCGTTATTTGGCAAACTCGTTCATACAAATCGTCTTGTACCTCTAATACTCTTCTTACTCACCACAAAACTGACAGGAAAAGTAACAACATTTACTCAAAACATAAAAGCCCGGCAAAAACGTGGTCCGACCGTCCCCTTCAATGCGTTCGGGAGAGAAGCCAGAGCACAGGGGAAGAAAGGGAGTTCGCGCGCGATTGCGACGTCAACACGATGAGGTTGATAAGGTCGACGTTAGGTAGCAGCATCGGTGATTCTTCACTTTTTAATCTTTACATTTTGGTAGACTTCGTTTTAATATGCCGAAGAATAAAGGTAAGGGAGGCAAGAATCGTCGCCGCGGAAAGAATGATGGCGATCAGAAGCGCGAGCTCATTTTTAAGGAGGACGGCCAGGGTGAGTAATCTCCTTTGGATCGTGTTTACGTTTGATATATTCTGTTGTGTTGCTTTCATCGAAAAATCTGTGAATCGGAACGCGTATTGCATCGAATTTCTCCCTCCTAGGGTCGTGTCATATTTTGTGTGCCTTCTCGAGTGTTTGAGGTCGCTGTGACTTACCGGCGTCTTGTGGTGTTGTTCGTGAAACCTTTGCAGAGTATGCCCAGGTGATGAAAATGCTTGGTAATGGGCGTCTGGACGCTCAGTGTTTTGATGGGGTGAAGCGCTTGTGTCATATTCGTGGAAAGATGAGGAAAAAGGTGTGGATTGCGCAGGGTGATATTATTCTTTTGGGTACGTTGTCATTTACGGTTGGATAGTGCTGCGGCGCCTCGTATAACATGCTAGAACGAGTGATTGTGATGGCGGCTGAATCTGTATCTCATTTTGTTTCATGTTTTGTGTGTAGGACTTCGTGACTTTCAGGACTCGAAAGCTGATGTTATCCTGAAGTACACTGCGGATGAGGCGCGTCAGTTGAAGGCGTATGGCGAGTTGCCCGACTCGGCAAAGATTAACGAATCCAACGTCGAATTCGGAGAAGAGGAAGGAGGAATGGACGACGACATTGACTTCGACTTCGATGACATTGACGACATCTAAATACAATACACTTAAGACACATATGTTTGTTATTGGTGTTGGGGGGAGGATTCAGGCACTCAGCATAATTAGCTCGAAGATTAGAACGAAAAAGAATATATGGGTTAGCGCCGCTCCAACGACTCTGATAATGACGGAGCTGCCGAAGAGATCCGGATAAGCAACTCCGAACGCAAAGGTATCTAGTGATAAAGCACACACATAGAGTCAGTCACCACACCCATCCAACACCATCACGCACCGCCATTTCCCTCGCGAACTTACATCTTCCGCAAACACATCCATAAGCAGCGATTCTGGCTAGCATAGATATTTCAACGCCCATCTCTTGAGCACGGACATGAATAGCAACAAACATAATGCACAACATGGACGAATAAGAAGAAGTAACTTTCTGAGCAGTGCGAATGTTTTCCAAGAATGAAATCGAGTAGGACATATTAGCCTCTGCCGAAGCTCGTAAAGCAGGAGAATCATAAGTGCTTCCACGATGACTTCTACCGATCCAAAACCTCAACCATGATAAATAAAACGATAAGAAAAAATGCAGCCACGCCAGTGAACCGACACAAACCAACATGGGAGCAAGCAAATTCATGCGCATCGCTCGACGCGCTTTTTCCGGGTCGATAAGAGCTCGTCCAGTGGCGTTCGCAGTCACAGCGAAAAAAATAGCTAGCGCAGCAATGCATGCAGACGTGAGAAGAAACAGAAAATGATCACCCTGACTAGGCGGTAAGGAAGATCCGGCAGCAACAGCGGCATCAGAGTGAGGCGGCGATTTGGGCGGGGGCATTCCTGGAACTACATCCTCCGTCGTTCGAGTACCCCGACGGAACACGCTTGAAGTGCTTCTAGTCGCCACGCCTGCGCTCATATCTACGAAGCAAAATGAAGGTTCATATTATTTTTCTCGGATGACGAGGATGTAAAGGACAAATGATTTGTACGAGTCGAAAATGCGACTTTCAGTGCGACTCCGCCGCACGCGCCCCGCGCCGGCGGCGCGCGGCGCGAACCGCGCGATAATGCTGGTGGTCACAATCAGTCGACCGTGAATAGCTTATATCATTTATTAGTGTTTTTCCGAAGGAATTGTCCCGTGTTGTTTCCACGCCACATAGCGAGAATGAGTTTCCCTGACAATCTCCACGAGGCGATTCTTGTCTCCACCATCCTTCCCCTCCAACGTGAAGGAAAGAGCATGGTTGTCATCTTCAACGAGATAGAGTCGTGAAAGCATCTCCGGACGAGCGGTACGAATAAGACGGACACTATCCGCGTAGGGAACAATATCATCCGCTTTGCTATGAACAACTGTTGCCACAGAGTTGGGGGGTAGGCGCACAAACGACAAAATCTCTTTCTCCATCTCATCACGGTCAAGTTTTCTTCTCTGAGTTTCCTTATCGAGTTGCGGCCAATCCTCAGGCGGCTTTACCGACGGATTATCCTCAAGCGCAACAACCTTGCCAAATACTTCCGGATGATCCTGCAGACCACCTAAATACAGAGCAATCTGATCTTGAGCAGGAGCGCACAAGACGGTAGGACCGTCCCTGTATCACACACACGTACGATGAGCATGTGATGAGACAAGATTCCACGGAGTATCACTCCTTCCTGCCTTTTCCACTTACCATATACCCCGCATCATACCAAAGCTGCATAGGATACGACAGGTGCCACAACAAAATGGAACAAACATGGCATATAACAGAGTCAATAACTGCGGCAAAACATAACGATAACCCCACCACAACAGCCGCCCCCCCTCGTTTGATGATGTCCGCCAATGTGCGAGACGAACGAGTCAACATCGCCTTTTATCGACTTACACAGCAAGAGCGCCTCCAAGCGACGTCGATACAATCACATCTGGTTTGAAAGTGGATATTGTTTCATCTAAAAATTGCAATGACTCTGCCATCATCCGCAGCAATGACTGACGCTTGATATACCGATATAGATCCACCAGAGCCATGACGGCGAATATCACCACAATGTAACAAAACCCTTCCGGAATATATCCCACGTACTTTTCGACATATACTAGAATCGCAGCAGCGCCGATGATACCCATCCCTTGCAGAAGCATCGCCGGGATGAAAGGATTACGATAGCTGAGAAATCGTTTGAAATCCAGATCAGGGCATTCAAAGGACTCGAACGCTTTCTTTAGCAAACGCGGCTTCGGCGTGTTAGGATGGCTATGAAGACCATGTAGATGCAGGACACGCAATGGTGACTTCTGTGAAGATGGTGCCATGACAATATTGTCAGTGACGTGATGATGATGAACGGAGATGTTTAAGTTCGACTGCAGTACTCGGACGGGGGCCGCTAAAAAATCGGGGCGGAGACTGCCGCAGAAAAATTCAAGGTTGATAGAAGTTTCACTTCGTAAGTTAAGTGTATTTACTACCGACTCACGACAATGGCTGTTCCCTCGAGAACGTCAAGGCAATCGTTGCATACACGCACAGGAGCATCTTCACCGATTCTTGGAATAGCTCGCTTAGCCAAAGAACACTGTTTACAAAGCACCCGTCCGCACATACGGCAGTGGTGCTTCCTCATCGTCATACGGAATCTTTGATTACAAAGCTGACAAGCCTGAGTGGAAGAATCTTGCACCCACGTTGGTTTCACAACTACGCTTTCAAGCAGACGCCGCCTCAGTTTCACAAGCTCCACACGCTGCTCGTATTCGAGACTGTCATCGACTCGATCGAGCGGAGTACAACCATCATGGTTCGGAACGTTCAGCGGACATTTGGATACCACCAGATATATTGCCAATTCTTCCGATGGAGGGATGCTAGGAATCACGCCTGATGCTAGATGAATAGCCATATTTCCATCAACATCTTGCACCATGATGTCAACACCATGGTGAACAAGTTGGGTCGCCACCATCGCTTTACCAGGGAACGGCGACGAACACAAAGTATGCAGAGGAGTCCATCCTCGACTGTTGCGGATATTAGGGTTCGCATCATGCTCAAGTAACACACGCACGACTCTCGCGGCATTCGATCCTAACGCAGCATAGTGAAGGGGAGTGTTTCCGGAGTTATCCTGCGAGTTCACAGCCACGTCTTCACCAACCGCACCACGGCTTTGTGACAGAAGCAACGTCACGACATTGTCATGCTCAAAGGCCAAATGCAGCGCCGCTCGACCAAGACTGTCCTTGATATTGACGTCCGCTCCGGCGGCCAACAATCTCGCTACCACTTGGATACTGCCTCGACTGGATGCGATGTGCAACGCAATCTGACCATCTTTATTCTTCGCATCCAGAAGGGCGCTCTTACCCAACCCCCCACCGACAGAAGAAGACAGAAGCGCTTCCACGCGCGATACCTTTTCATCCATACACGCACGATGCAGCAACGAGTTGCCATTATCGTCCAACGCAGTAGATCTCGCTCCTCGAGCAAGAAGCTTGTCAATGATGGAATCGTCCATGAAATAATCACTGTACTTAAACGCAAGATCCAGAGGCGTCTGGTTTTGGAGATTCGTTACATTCACGCTAGCGTCATGTGACACGAGGAAAAGAGCCACGGATTCCATTCCATTTCGTAACGCAATATGTAACATGGCATCACCTTCCTCGCCTTCCTGATCACTGCAAATGTTCACGTCAGCCCCAACAGAGCACAACATCGATGCCACCGCCTCCTGCCCGCTCCACAGAGCAGTGCGCAGCGGAGTCCAGCCGCGGCTATCGCTTGGATCAACAGGATGATCCGCCTCTAGAAGATGAAACACCACACCCTCATGACCAAAGCGAGCAGCAACGTGCAGCGGAGTCTCACCATCTGCATTACTACAATAAGCAGAGAACCCTCCCGATAATAACAGCTCCACCCGCCGTTCGTTACCTTCTTCACAAGCTTGATGAAGCACGGTATTTCCGGAATTGGGATCAACAAACGAAGAACGACTAACACCGTTACGCAGCAAATAATCCACAACAGCGTCCTGAGACGCATCGCACGCAACATCTAATGGAGTCTGCCCTTTGGAATTCACCGCTTCACGATCCGCGCCGTGTCTTAACAGGAACGTCAGAGCATCGACACGACCCTCCGCGCATGCCTGATGGAGCATGGTGTTGCCCGTCGACGGGTCCGCGGCGTCAACATCCGCCATTAGCTTCACAAGCATATCCGCCATCGCCATCGAATCTGAAGTAGACCGACGCCGCTGAGTCTCCCCGCTATTGGAGTCAGAGGAGTCGTCATCTCTCCATAAAGCTATTCGCAGCGGTGTGTGTCCGTTCGAGTCTCTTTGATTGATATCGTAGTCATTGTACAACATCGCGAGAACGACGTCTTCTCGACCGCTGCTGATAGCTAGATGAAGAGGTCGGTCCGACCGTCTCTTAAACAGTTCCTCCGCCAGACCGACCGACAGACGCTTAAAGTTTTCTGTTTTCACGAATACTCGGTAATTCTCCAACAACACTTTCATACACGCTTCTTTGATTGTCTCATTTTGAATATTTTCTGCTTCTAGCAACAGTTCTCCCGCATTGTCGACACAGAGAGACTTAATCACCACATCCTCACACGCCACACGCAGAGCAGGGATACGGTACTCAGTCGCCAAGATAATCACGTCCATACATGAAGACAGCGGTACGCTCACACTGTCAGTGTACAAAAAGTCTAAAACAAGCAAAAATGCACTCGCTTTTGTGCGAGGAAGGTTTACGCAAGTTGTTCCATCCTCCAAAACAGACTTTGGAAGAGGCGACGCAGACACGCTTCTGTCATCTTCATCGCGTACCCCAAGAATCGAATCGCCTTCTTCATCATCCGAATTTTTGGAATCACTTGCTAAGCCAGCTCGAGAACTTCTTGCCACAATCATCAACGGCTCCAACAAGTTGCGAAAATATTCCGAACGAATCGCCAAAATAACTGCATGAGCACGAATTCGTTCATTTTCTACTAAAAACACAACATCCGCGAAATCTGCACACCCGAAATACTCCGACAGACCAATTCGTAAGGAAGACGCGTACGACGATGACACCGGATCGCTCGCTCGACTACTTGATCGACTTCTCGTACCAGAAGACACCATTGCCTCCAACTCCATAAGACGCTCCTTTAACATAGCATTATCTGCTGATTCTTCTTTTACTCGATTGAAATCAGACCATAACGCGCTATAATCCGCGGCTAGTTTCTCTTTCTCCGCCTGAAGCTGCTCGATCTGGTACGCAGATACACGTCGTTCCTTGATAATTTCCGAGCTCAAAGACAAAGGAGACGCCTGATCCGAGAGTTCGTTTCTTGAAGCTTCCACACGTGCGTGAGTCGCCTGCAATTCATCACGTTCCCGTTCGGTCTCCGCTAGTTTTGCCTTTACGGTGTTTAGCTCATCCTGAAGCTTTTTGTAACCTCTCTTCATAACCGCCAACTTCTTACTAGCTTCAGCATCGCCAGTAACAGCGGAGCTCGATCGGCTTCGAGACCCTTTGTCTGTTTTAGAAGAATTCGATTTCATCGCATCGGCAGCCACAGGAGGGGCCTCAGGCTCCGCCACGGCACTCGGCACAGTGGCCGACGTCGCCGTTTCCGAAGCGGCGCGGTGCCGAGGGCGCGGAGATACCTTTTGATTCTCACCAGTTGCTTCTCTTCCCAGGTTGTCACTCTCAAGAGCGCTCTCAGCCAGTCTGTGTGCCAATGACGCCACTTCCACCGCCGTCGACGGATCGTACTCATGGGATCGCACGATTCTATCCTCCGAGAACTGTCCAGATGCGGTTCTTCCGTCCCGAAATGTATACAAACCGCGAATTCGAGAGTCATTATGAAACTCACCCTCGAATCGATCTCCATTTGCCCATGTAAACACACCATAGCCATGCCGCCGCGCCCCAACCAACTGCCCCGCAAACGAATTCCCATTTTGCCAACGAAACACACCGCACCCATCCATATTCAAATCCTCAGAACACTCACCAGAGTACCAATTCCCCCCCGACCACCGCAAAACCTTCAACTGACGGTCATCTCTCGGAACAATCGCCTCCTTCACGTCAGGCATCCCGTTCACGCCACCATCGCTATCCACCCGACCTGTCCAACCAGACCCGTGGTCGTTCCCATCGTCCGCCTCGTTCTGAGCTGCCGACAGATTCAACATGCCCCGCCGTCAGCGAACGCCTTGCTATACCCCCTTCCTCTACCCTAACTACCACGTGACTATCACAGTACGAGCCCTACAGTCTTATACGCAATGATGAAATCCGACGATACTATGATGAGGTCCATCGATATTCGACCACCCTCCGATTGAAGCCAAGCCTGCTGGAGAGATCGTAACGGACAGGTTTTTTCGAAATCCCCCCCCACCCTGATCCCCTCCCAAGTATTTCAGCAACGGCGTCAAACAGTTCCATGTGAGATCTGTTTGAATTTCTCATAAGCTGAAGATGCTGGCGCGTCTAAAGGCCGCTGGTCTTGTCGGAAATAAGAATAACAATCAGGCCTCCGGTGCTGGGAATGGAGGCTCGAATG